>JAKCPI010016499.1:0-22194 GCA_023213315.1 Euborellia annulipes | reverse complement strand
TAATGTCCTGTTTGAAATTTACAGTATTGTTTAGAAATATACCGGGTGTCCCAGGTGTCACGCACCCCATTGTTGGGATCGATAGAGAAAAATATTCGAGCCCAAAAATCCATGTTTGGAATTTTTGATTAAGTTGTTAATTAGCAATTAATTAATAAAAGTGACCAATCAGGAGCGCGCTACAGAAGAATAGAAAATAAGTGGGATATAATCTTCTATATATAATAATTATCGGAGTGTCCGTCTGTCTGTCTGTCCGTCTGTCACGCTCTGTTCGACCAACTTCCCATTGGAATTTTGAAACGAAATTTTGCAGTCTTATATAGGACGTTATAGAGAGTCCCGGAAAAATACTCGGGTCCCAAAATTCCTATAACTTTTCGAGTTATTAATTCTTAAAGTTACGATTTCTCCCATAGGAAATGTATAGAGAAATATTTAAGTATTCTTTGCAGTTGTGTATTCTTTGAATGTAAACAAATCTTCAAGCAGGCACTGGATTGGAATACGTAGTAATAATAATTTTCTTTTTATAATTAAGAAAAGGCCCCCGGGTCTGGCGTAGTAGGTAGCGTGCCTACCTTCTATACCAAACGTCGCGGGTTCGGACCCAGGCAGTCCGATGATTTTATTTAAGCCATTTGGATACCAGATGGCTTAAATAGAAATGCCTGAACCCCAAATTGATATATTAATTACAACGGTTATCGTCAAAGTCTTATATGGCCTAAGTTGCCGAAAAGACTGTGTGAATGTGTGTGTGAATGTGAGTGTGAATGAGAAAAAAAGTGTGAATGTTTTAAAAAAAAAAAAAAAAAAAAAAAAAAAAAAAATTAAGAAAAGGCGAGGGTCCGCCGCAGGCGGGCCCGAGCCAGCTGCTGGGGGGTCCAGAGGGGCGCCGAAGGCGGGCAGCGCGGCTAGTTAGTAGATAAATGACAGAGAAGCTTCACGTAAATTGTTTTGGTTAATTAATAAAATAATAATAATAATTTTTATTGAAATACAACAATTAAAGACTTAGGATTAATGACAAGAAAGCTTCAGACGAATTCTTTTGGTTAATTATTAAAATAATAGACTAATAATAATAATTATCAATATTATTATTATTATTATTATCATTCCTGTGTTTTTTTATAATTCAAAAATTCCTTAAATATTGAAAAAAAAAAAAAAAAAAAAAATTAAGTGAGAGCCGGCTCGTGCCTCGGTTTCATTCCTGTGATTTTTTTTTTTTTTTAATTTTACTTAATCAAAAAATTCCAAACATGGATTTTTGGGCTCAGAATATTTTTCTCTTTCGATCCCAACAATGGGGTGCGTGACACCTGGGACACCCTGTATATATTGCCTCTAGAGTCAACCTCTTGTAATAATTGTCTCGGAACCCTAAGATTTTTACCTCTTCGAAGTTAAAATTATGACCAGTATTTATAACATGATCACTCGCTTTTTTACTTTCTCGTATAGAGAAAGTTATGTAATCGTAAAAAAATTCGACTTCGAGATTTTGATGTTTCTCCACGTTTTAGACCTCCCTGAGTCCAAAAAAACCATTTTTGGCATTATGTCTGTGTGTGTGTGTGTGTGTGTGTGTGTGTGTGTGTGTGTGTGTGTGAACACGATTGCTTAAAAACCAAAGCAGCTAGATCGATGAAACTTGGTATTTGCTCCTTACACTAAAATTGTAGATTTCTATCAACTTTTGGAGTAAATACGTCACTTGGAAGTAGTACTTTACTTAAAAAAGTTTTTTCCAAATTTTTGAAATTTTCAATTTTTTTGTTATATTATGATAAAATACTCTATTTTAAAAAGTTTTTATTCTTTGACATTTTTTCGAAAACTGAATAGTTTTTGAAATAATCACAGAAGAAATAGAAAATTTTCGTTAATTTTGATAAAATAATCAAAACAAAATCATACAGGTGTCATTAAAAAAAGGATAAATATAAACAAATGAATTTGTGAAACAAATGAATTTGTTTATATTTACCCTTTTTTTAATGACACCTGTATGATTTTGTTTTGATTATTTTATCAAAATTAACGAAAATTTTCTATTTCTTCTGTGATTATTTCAAAAACTATTCAGTTTTCGAAAAAAATGTCAAAGAATAAAAAACTTTTTAAAATAGAGTATTTTATCATAATATAACAAAAAAATTGAAAATTTCAAAATTTTTTGAAAAAACTTTTAAGTAAAGTACTACTTCCAAGTGACGTATTTACTCCAAAAGTTGATAGAAATCTACAATTTTAGTGTAAGGAGCATATACCAAATTTCATCGATCTAGCTGCTTTGGTTTTTAAGCAATCGTGTTCACACACACCCAGACGTAATTCCAAAAAGAATATACGAGAAAGTCTCGGGGAAGTCATTCCCCATATTTTATGTTCACTACTGTATATAATTGATGCTTATATTGACAGCCTGCATGGTAATTATAATTCCTCTGATTACACTACCACATAATATTGTAAAATTCCACAAATAAAATATACTCTGTGTTGTTATAGCTCTAAAGATGGTCTTGACCAAGACCGAAATGTCAGCATAGAGGCCTTAATAAATAATACAATTTCTTTATACGGTATGCTGCATAATTCTTTGATTCATGTCGATTTTATTTATTTTATTATCATTTTAATACTTTTTAAAGTGAAACTTTATTTTGATCGACACAAATTTTTTCGTTTCTCTATCAGCATGTCGCGTTACAAGCCGTGACGTCAAAGGCCATGACGCTACAAGTTATTACGTCACAAGCAGTGACGACAAAAATAGGAAAGTTGAAATTTAATATATATGATGAATTATAAAAAATAATTGTGAGATTTAATTATTCAATTTTTAAATTGATACAATATAATTTTTAAAATAATTTAAAATGATTCAAATATTATATAAATATTGCTCTCAGTTTTTAATATGCCTCTATTGATTTCCCATTTTCCAATTATTAAGCTAAGATTAAAAACGCGATTTTAATACCCTTTATTGAATAATTTTCTGAAAATTTTCAGTTAAACGCCTACGATCCGAAAAAAAAAAGTTTCACTTGTATCGTGGTTTCATAAAACCACACAATGATTTTTCTTCTTATTAAATTTAATTGTGACAGAAAATAATTAAACACTTTTCTTTATGAAATTATTTTTATTGATAGATGTTCCTCCTTCTCTAATATGTTTTTTGGTAATTTACAACAAAATGTAATCTGATGCCCGTCCCTTTTGCTAATGAGGAAATTTGCCAACAACTCTGGCTGGGGTGGTGGCTGGCTTGCTTACCTTTTAATAGAAAGGCAAGCCAATTCATTTGAAAAGTGTAGGAATTAAAATGAAAATAAACACGCCTTGTTGTTGTTGTTGTTGTTGTTGTCGTCGAGGGTGTTGTTGTTCTTTTATCGATTTGGAGAGTTTATTAAACAAAAATATATAAAAGAGGGAGAGATTGCTGACCGCTTTTATACATACAATATAATTTTATTATATGTATGTTTGTTTGTTCCATATTTACTCATCGTATGGGGGATGAAATTTTGTTAAATATTCTAAAAAAAATTAATTAATTATTTCAGTTTATGTCTAACGCCTTTGGCGGGCTTCGCAACTAGTCAGGGGGCCAAGGGCAAGGTTGATGTCACACTTTTTCTCATTCACACTCACACTCGCACACACATTCACACAGTATTTTCTGCAACTTTTCGGCCATATACGACTTTTGACGATAACCGTTATTTGTATAATATATTCATTCTTATTCAAGCCATAAAAGAAAATTATTACTACCAATTAATTTTTTTTTTTTTTTTTTTTTAAACATTCACACTTTTTTCTCATTCACACAGTCTTTTCGGCAACTTAGGCCATATAAGACTTTAAACGATATCCGTTAATGATTATTATACATATTGGGGTCAAGGCATTTTTATTTAAGTCATTTGGTATCCAAATGCCTTAAATAAAAATTATCGGACTACCTGGGGTCCGAACCCGCGACGCTCGGTATAGAAGGTAGACACGCTACCAATTAATTAAATTATTCCATTCCAATCCAGTGCCTGCTTGAAGATTTGTTTACATTCATAGAATATATAAATGCAAAGAATACTTAAATATTTCTCTATACATTTCCTATGGGAGAAATCGTAACTTTAGGAATTAATATTTCAAAAAGTTCTAAGAATTTCGGGACCCGATTATTTTTCTGGGACTCTCCATAACGTCCTCTATAAGAGTGCAAAATTTCGTTTCAAAATTCCAACGTGAAGTTGGTCAAATAGACGGACAGACTGACACACCGCTATTATATATATACAGGGCCGCAGACAGACTTGACGAGCCCCGGGGCTACTTACTAATTCGGGCCCCGGGGCTACTTACTAATTCGGGCCCCGGGGCTACTTACTAATTCGGGCCCCCCCCCCCAAAAAAAAAAAAACTTAAAGTTTTTTTTAAGTATATAAAAGGCTATTGTGGCCTTCATGCCAACAATTTTTTACACAGTTTTTGACACAACTTTTGAAATAGTTTATACATAGCTTGCAATATTTATTTAATTAGGATCAGGAAGATGTATGGCAGCCAGCAAGTGATAAAAAAACTATTTGATTATCGTCGACGTTTCGTCCTGAAGATGGGATTGACGTGATCCCGAAACGTCGATCGATAATCAAATAGTTTTTTTTATCACTTGCTGGCTGCCATACATCTTCCTGATCCTAATAATTGCCACTCAGCCATCGAAATTCTTCTATTTAAAATATTTATTTAAATAAAGTTAATTAAAAATTTTTCAAAATTTTTCCTAAACAAAGAGTTACAATATTTTATCGAGATCCGGACAGAGGATTTCCGGGGGAATCTAGGGGTATGGAAAATTTTTTGAAAATTAGCCACTGAAATCTGCGTTTTTAGCTAACCTGAGTCGTGAAAAGATCAAACTTGATTTGAGGTTAAAAGGCCCGGGCCCCCTAAAAAAAAAACTTCAAGAAAATTAAATATTTATTAATTCAAGAAAATGATTTTTTTAATTGAAATTTTAAGATAAAATATTGAGCTTAAAGGGCCCGAGCCCCTGAGAAAAAAATTTCAAGAAAATGATATTTTTTTAATTGAAATTTTAAGATTAGAGCTCGAGCCCCCTGAGAAAAAAATTTCAAGAAAATGATTTTTTTTTAATTGAAATTTTAACCATGAAAATTATTTTTTATTAGAATTTTAAGGTGGGAGCGCAATGGGTCCGGGCCCCCTCGGAGGGCCCGGGCCCCGATGATATAGCCCCCCTGCCCCCCCCCTGTCTACGGCCCTGTATATATAGATAATTAAGAAAAAGTCAGGGGGGTACTGGGGGTGAAGCTACTAAATAACTAAATTCGTATAAACATGACCTCAGGAAAGAAGGGGGCTTACTCTGTGTATTCACGCCAAAAAGCAAAAAAAAAAAAAAAGACAAACATAAAACATATAAATAGTGTAATTTTTTTTTTTTTTTTACTATCAAATATAAACATATATTATCGTGGAAGGATAGTTTTGTGCCATTGGGAAATTTATATATCGCCCACCTCACGGCTTATTGCTGCCAAACTGTCTGCTAACGACCGATTGTAAAATTTGAACGCTCCATGAATAGTCCTCGGGTCGTTTAGGGAGCGAATATATTTTAGTATTAAAAAAAAAAATAATAAATGAGCCTTCTGAATTGGACATGAAAAATTTGATAGAGAATAAAAATTACGATTAACATAAAGGTGAACGTTATTTAAATCAGACAAGCACAAGTTATTTAAAGAAATGAAAAGAAAAAAAAAATAAATCGATTATTGCACTTGCCAGATCAACTTACTTTATAAATAATTGCGCGATTTATCAATGAATTGAAAAAAAAAAAATTGCGGGATTTAGGCGAGATCTTTAATTAATAGAAATTACTATTTTTCTTTTATAAAAGCATATAAATATAGGCTAATAGGGGATCGTCTGTTAGACTAGCCTGCCATCTATTGCAAGAATGCTGAACTAATTTGACAGTTGATTTTTTAAATAAATCATCTAAGCTTATTTTAAAAATTTCTTAATTAATATGTGATTAATAATAACAATAAATTCATTTTTAAATTTAAACAAAATTAAAGATTATTCCTGGGACAGATTGTTTTTTTTTTGTATTTGCTTGATAACAAAAAAATTAATTACGATAATTTTTTAATAAGTCATTAAAAAAATTATAGCTCGATGTCCCAATAATCTCTTATGAATTTAATTCATTAAAAAAAAAAACCGCATTGTAAAATTCCTTATAATAGTCTAGTTTTTTTTTAAAGTACATAGTTTAGACGTCGCTCCTGAACCCCTTAAAATACCTTTCAACGGAAACTAAATATATCTCGACACAAAAAAATCTTGTGTGTCAAGCATTGAACACAACTTTCGATTAGCGAAAGTAAGAGAAAGTTGTGTGCTGAGGGCCACTCACACCAGATTTTTTTAAATTTGTTTCCAACATTATCAAAAAACAATGAACCGTGCTTCAGCTCGACTTATCAAATTTTTTTTTTAAAGTGAAACTTTATTTTGATCGACACAAATTTTTTCGTTTCTCTATCAGCATGTCGCGTTACATGCCGTGACGCTACAAGTTATGACGTCACAAGCCATGACGACAAAAATAGGAAAGTTGAAATTTAATATATATGATGAATTATAAAAAATAATTGTGAGATTTAATTTTTCAATTTTTAAATTGATAAAATATAATTTTTAAAATAATTTAAAATGATTAAAATACTAAATAAATATTGTTCTCAGTTTTTAACATGTGTCTATTGATTTCCCATTATCATTCCCACCATTATTAAGTTAAGATTAAAAAGGCGATTTTAATACCCTTAATTGAATAATTTTCTGAAAATTTTCAGTTAAACTCCTACGATCCGAAAAAAAAGTTTCACTTGCATCGTGGTTTCATAAAACCACACAATGATTTTTTTTTTAATTCTCTTTATTTTATAAATATGAGTTGCAAATACCGGTAAATATACATCTGTAAAAAAAAAAAAAAAAAAAAAAAAAACTAAGCCTTTTATTTGACTTTTTCATTTCTTAATTAACAAAAAAATTTTGTTTTTGATGATGTCATTTTAATTTAAATTACGTAATAAAAACAATTTTTTTTTTTTTTAATTTAATTAAGTTATTAAATCTCATATGAAGAAATAAAATATAATTTATTTCAATTTTTTTTTTTATATATATTTTTTTTAAACATTGCATGTGTGACAAAGAGAGAGAGAGAGAGAGAGAGAGAAATTGTTTTATAAATAAAAAAAAAAGAAATTAATTTGAAATTCCTTCATTTTTAATTCGAGGTTTTTATCCAGCCCACAAATTATATTATAAAAAAAAAAAGTAATTTCTGTAATGAATGGCTTCAAATACCTAAATGAATATAACTTTTTTTTTATGTCCATTATAAATAATCAGTGTATAGAGGAGGCCTTTGAAACTCAAAAAAAAAAAAAAAAAAAAAAAAACATTGTGTGGTTTTATGAAACCACGATGCAAGTGAAACTTGTTTTCGGATCGTCGGCGTTTAACTGAAAATTTTCAGAAAATTATTCAATTAAGGGTATTAAAATCGCGTTTTTAATCTTAACTTAATTAATTAAAAAATGGGAAATCAATAGACGCATGTTAAAAACTGAGAACAATATTTATTTAGTAATTGAAAATTTGAATTATTTTAAATTATTTTAAAAATTATATTTTATCAATTTAAAAATTGAATAATTAAATCTCACAATTATTTTTTTATAATTCGTCATATATATTAAATTTCAACTTTCCTATTTTTGTCGTCACGGCTTGTGACGTCATGGATTGTAGCGTCACGGCCTTTGACGTCACGGGTTGTAACGCGACATGTTGATAGAAGAGCGAAAAAATTTGACTTAAAAATAACCGAATAAATTTGTTGTTTTTTATTTATAAAAAAAAATTAATCCAATTTATTGTAGTTTTAATATGATAGAACAGTGCGCACCAACCTTTTTATCGCCGCGGACCGGTTAGGGTTTGATATTGATTGAGAAGAGACCAGAAAAAATACTCTGTTCACATCCCCATTTGGGGAGGTTCAAAGAACTTTTGAAAATTTAGAATTTTAAAATTTTTTTTTCCAATTCTTATGAAATTTTGTATTTAATTAGGATTCCATATTGTGTATAAAATATCAAAATATGAGATTAAAATTTTGAAAATTAATCATAGTTCGTTTCAAGCAATCAACATTTAAAATACAAGTTTGGAATTTAATCTTCAATTCAAGATGTTCCTTTCTCGGCACTCTTGGTTGATTAGGTGGTAGATTTTCATTTTAATAAAATTTTTTAAATTTTAATTAACAAAGGTTTTTATTAGGTTGGTTTAACAATGCTCACAAATGTTTCGGCCTTCGAATTCTGTCAATACAATCCCAATGAGATACCACATAGATATTTGAAGAAATTAAAATATCTATGTGTGCCCGCCATTTATTTGTAATTTTATATTCTATAAATTTGAGTAAGGAGTCCCCATCTAATAACAAACGAATTAAACACACCTGCATGACGTCTCTTCGATAATTCTCGAATCCATATCTGTCTTCCGAGCAGAGTGACTGACCAACTCACCAGCCATTTTAATATTACACTTCGTACACATTACAACGACGGTGAAGAGAAGTCTACTCCGTGGTCCTTGTTTATTACGCTTCCTTCTCCATCTTATTACTATTTTGTGTGTTACCAAATTGGGTGAAAATAAATAAAACATTTTGAATTAATAACCAATTTTATATTATCGAATTCTTTCAAGGCTCAACTTTACATTTTTTATGCTCAACATTTATTTTCTCTAAATGGCACGTGGATTTTCTTTATAAAATCGTAACGAGACTATAAAGAATTGCCTCTTCTCAACAATCTCTCCAATCATCTGAAAGATACCAACACTTGAGTATAACATTATATATTTAACAATAACCTTTATTTTATTGAATTTCATAAACTGAATATATTTATATATTTTTATCTATTATTTTTAATATTTATATGTTTAAATATAATTTATAGTTTTTTAATACAACCTTGAATCTTTGGTATAGGCCCTTCTGCAAAGAACGCCACTAATGGGGTATCTCATTGGGATTGTATTGACAGGATGCAAGTGGTTCTGAAGATGGCGAAAGCCGAAACATTTGTGAACGGCCCGCATTGAAAACCAACCAAATAAAAACCTCTGTTTATAAAATTTAAAAATTTTATTAATAATTTGAAAATCTACCACCTAAATTCAACCAAGACTGTCGAGAAAGGAACATCTTGAATTGAAGATTAAATTCTACCGGCTCAGCATCTGGAAATTTTAAATTTGGAATTAAGATGCTATGGGAAACTAAATAGTATCTCGACACAAAACATTTGGCGTGACCAGTGCTGGTGCACAACTTTCTCTTACCGTAGGGTAAGAGAAAGTCGTGTGCTGTGCGCCAGTCACACCAGATTTTTTATTCTCCTATACTTCAGGATTCTTCCTCAGTGAAAATAAACTCCTATTATATCTAAACACTTACCGCAGACCACGTTTTTTTTATATGAAGCCAGAAATACGCGTCCGGCTATCAGATTTTTGCAAATATTCTATAAGTCTCCCTTCTCATTGTGGTCGAAAGCTGAATTAAATATCATTTCCCTGTTTTGTTGCCCCTGTTTTTTTCTCCAGATTTTGCGAAAATTAACGATTATTGGGACATGATTATAAAATAGATCGTTAAAGCAAAGGATCTCATCTCTCTTTGTTCGTTCCTTTTTTTTTTTTTCTTCTTCTTTCTAAAAAAGATACCCGAGAGACATGTAAATCACCTCAAGCCAATTGAGAGAATGTTATATCATTCATTCCTTTTGTCGTCATGCTCCTCTGATTCTTCCAGTTTGTGATCAGAATCATCTTAACATAATAATAGTTAATCTCTCTTTAAAACTACTGATTAAACTTTTATGAGTTTTTTTGCACTACTTTTCAGGCAACTTAAGGGGGTTCAGGAGCGTACTTAAAAAAAAACTAGACTATTATAAGGAATTTTTCAATGCGGTTTTTTTTTATAATGAATTAAATTCATAGGAGATTATTGGGACATCCACCTATAATTTTTTTAATGACTTATTAAAAAATTATCGTAATTAATTTTTTTGTTATCAAGCAAATACAAAAAAAACAATCTGTCCCAATAATCTTTAATTTTTTTTAAATTTAAAAATGAATTTATTGTTATTATTAATCACATATTAATTAAGAAATTTTTAAAATAAGCTTAGATGATTTATTTAAAAATCAATTGTCAAATTAGTTCAGCATTCTTGCAATAGATGGCAGGCTAGTCTAACAGCCGATCCCCTATTAGCCTATATTTATATATTTTTATGCTTTTATAAAAGATACATAATATATAATAACATTTATAAATATTATTGTTAAAAGATCAATGAAAATCAACCAAATGCATTAAATATTATTAGCTACCATTCTGACATCTCTTGGCAAATTTTTGAATTACTTGATTTTTGGGCATACTTTTTATGACACACAACGCCATCTTATCGGGAAAAACATGAGTAACACCTTCACTCTCGTTGCCCCTTAAAGATTCATGATTAAATTAATTAGCAACAAGGGAGAAGGGGATCTATACCCAAAAGAAGAGGGAGTTCAACTTCAAAACTGAATTGTATCCGTTTGTTTGTTTGTTTGTTTGTTGGTGTGATTTAATCAAGTTGCTATAGGCTATCTGATAATTCGCAATAGAACCGTACTATATGCGTTTATTCATTCATTTTATCTTTATACAAATGTAATTAGCTTTTTATCTCTTATTCCTATTCATTTTTATTTATAACCATCTTCTTACAATGGCTCATTCTAGCTGAAACAGTGGCGTATTTATGAATGTATTTTATTTTGTAGGTAGAAATAGAAATCAAAGAGAGAGCAGCTAAGCATATTTTCATTTATTTATTTAAAAAATCTGGTGGGACTATCGCACAGCACATAACTTTCTCTTACACCCTCATCGAAGGGAAAGGAAGAGAGAGAGAGAATTACACAATTTTTTACTTTCTCTTACCTATGTATATATGTAATATATATATAGAGAGAAAGTATTGGATTCATGTCAAAAATTCGATGTCGAGATTTTGATGGATCTTCACGTTTTGAGGTCCCCTGAATCCAAAAAAGTGGTTTTCGCGACATGGTCTGTCTGTGTGTGTGTGTGTGTGGGTGTGTGTGTGTATGTGTGTGTGTGTGTTCACTTTTAAGCATGAAGGAATTGAGCTATGAGGCTGAAATTTTATATTTAAGTTAAACACCCCCGGGACCGACAAAATAAGCTTTTAATCAAAATCGGCCAAAGAGTACTAGTACTTTACTGATGTACTTTTTCAGTTTTTTTCGATTTTCTCAAAATTCGCTCTAACGATTTTGATTAAAATTCAAAAATCAATTATTTTTTAGATGCTCTTTCAAATGTATATTCTCGTTTTGCCCTCAAAATTGTTTGAAGCACACTTTACTCTTGTATTTCATAGGAAAGATAGGAGAAATGGTTGCCATGGTAACAAAATATAAATATTTTCCCATGTTTATAAATTTGACATCTTAAATTCTAATATATTGGCGGAAACTAAATATATGTCGACACAAAAAATCTGGTGTGACAAGCACAGAACACAACTTTCGATTACCGAAGGTAAGAGAAAGTTGTGTGCTGTGCGCCAGTCACACCAGATTTTTTTTTCAAGTCATATTGCAATTACTGTTAAATTTGTTTTATTTAAAACTAAAAATCTGGTGGGACTGGTAGCACAGCACACAACTTTCTTGTGTTCTGTGCTTGTCACACTAAATTTTTTGTGTCGACATGTATTTAGTTTCAGACAGTAGGGTTCATTCGATTTTCAATTGAAAATCAATTGAAAAATTTTTTTACATCTTAAGATGTAAAAAAATTTATAACTATGTGAAAATATTTATAGGCAACCATTTCTCCTTTCTTTGCTATAGCGTACAAGAGTAAAGTGGTCTTCAGAAGATTTCAATGGCAAAATGAGAATAATATACATTTTAAAGAGCATCTAAAACATAATTCATTTATGACCATCATCAGGCCTGAAACATACAAATTGTTCTCTTAAACTTAATGCAACACCGGGCCCATCTTTCATATGGTTACATATTCATGCTCTTCACAATATAATGAACAAACATCACAATTATGATTTTAAGGAGACAGATATTATTGTTCTGTTCAAAATCAAAAAACATTTTTTAAGACTATGTCACCTTTTTCCAAAAAAAACTATGTCACTAAAAAACCAGTACATACCATAAATTCCTTGTCTCTTATTCAAATATATATTTCCCCAAAGGGGGTGAAATGCCATGAATTATATATTATTATGGAGTGGGAGAATATTTTTAATTTGTTTTAGAATCCAGACTCTGTCCTGTGTAGTGCAGATTTGAACCAGACAAATTTTTTTTAATAATTTTATTTAATTATCGTAAACTCCATTACACGAATTTAAAAGAAGCAAACCTCCAATTATATAAATTGATAATTTTTCTTTCGTCTCTTTTTGATAGATGTAAATGTGAAATTATTGAAGATTCTGGGACGGAGGTTCCCTCAAATTAAAACTTGAATAGCCGCAGTGGCACCGTCTCTACTGTTGTTCGGTAGGTGTATATTGAAATAAAATTTTTTTAAAAAACTTTTTTTTTTCCAATTTTTTATTAATAGTTGAGGCTGACTGCTTTGTAAAGGACAGTTTCGATACACAATCATCGTCAGAGCCTATAATAAAAATTAATGTAAAATTATATAAAAACTATTAATAAAAAATTGGAAAAAAAAAGTTTTTTTAAAAATTTTTATTTCAATAATATACACCTACCGAACAACAGTAGAGACGGTGCCACTGCGGCTATTCACGTTTTAAGTAAAGGTGAAATGTGGGAGTTAATATTGATAATGTCACCCCTAGTCGTAAATATTAATTCAATTTGTATTAATGTGATTGATTTTATGTGAGTCCGCTATAATTGTTCTTTTAATAGATCTGAAGATGGCCCTAAACATGACCGAAAAAGCTCTGAAGGGAAATTATGATTAGCTGCTCAATTACCTTGGGCTTGATTTAATTGGTAGCGTGTCTATCTTCTATACCGAAAATCGCTGGTTCAGATCACAGGCAGTCCGATGATTTATTTAAGCCATTTGGATATTAAATGGCTTAAATAAGAATGCCTGAACCCCCAATAGACATTATAAATAATAACGGTTATCGTCTAAGTTGTCGAAAAGACTGCGTGAGTGTGAGTGTTCCATTATTTTTGACGCCCAGTGTACCGGTAGTTTGAATGTATTTTAATAAACACATAAAGACAAAATCATAGCTCCGATCAGGGGCGTATATAGAAATTTTTTCGGGGGGGGGGGGGGGCCCGAACTCAAAAATTTTTCTGCGGAATATTTTTTTTTTTTAAGAAACTCAATTTTTTTTCACACGAAATTTTTTGCTGAACATTTTTTCTATTGCGGAATCAAAGTTGTCCATCCTGCGAAAAAATTTGTTGCGCTGATGTCTGTATATCCGTATATATGTATATGTCTTTGGGAAATTTCGGAGGGGGCCCGGGCCCCCTCGACCCCCCCCCCCCCCCTTATACACGCCCCTGGCTCCGATGATGGTTCAAACTCAAACCGAAACATTGAATAAAAATTTAATGACTGCATTCTTCTTACGGTCCGCAAAAAATTTATTTTTCTCTGTTAGTCACGCCATTTTTTTTTATTTTATCTAAAATTATATCCATATCTAGACAAAATAGTGTAATTCCCATGAAATATATCTTCTTAAATGACGTGTATTTGATAAAATAAATAAATAAATGAATAAATAAATGTCCCAATCATTTTACGTATCCGTGAATATTGTTTGCGTTTATATACACGTATATTTATTTATCTTTTTAAATATGAAGAAAGAAAAATGTGGAAGGAAATATATGTAGATAGAGTCGAACCGAGGTTGCTTTTCTCTCTCCTCTTCCTCTTTTGACCTAACTTATTATCATAAAAAGCAATTTTTTTTTTTTTTTTAGAGAGTTGGTTGTTTATCTAGCTAAAGGAATATCAATTTAAAAAAAATAAAAATGTTCAACAATAAATTTGATCGAGAGAGAGGGAGAGAGAGAGAGACAAACATTAGATAAACACACAGTGTATAGAGAGAGAGAGAGAGAGAGACGGAATATCAAACATCCAGAGCACGTTTGTGAATCGATTATTGTGCATTATTTAAGTGGGCCCGCGAGTCTTTATTTTCCATTTTTCAGTACGGGAAAAATAGTCAGGTAAATAAAAAAAATAATAATAATAACGTTGGGCAACTAGGTTTTGAGAATTCCTTATCGAATAATAGAATACATTTAGACTAGAGCAAAAGTGTCATTTAAATATGACGCCCGAGGAATCAGCTCGTTGAACATCCCCTGGTACTTATCACAATAAAATAAATATCTCTTTCGTCTACTTTTACTTTCTCTTACTCTATATATAAAATTTATACAGTGAGAAAGTATTGAGATCATGTCAGAAATTCGATGTCTAAATTTTGATGAATATACATGTTTTGAGGTCCCCTGAGTCCAAAAAATTGGTCTGTGTAACTGAGTGTGTTTGTCTGTGTGGACATTATTAATCATTAAGGAAATGAGCTACAGTTGATTTTGAGATTGTGACTGTGATGTGATTACAGTGGAGAATTGGAGGTATCAGCCAAATTTGGATTGTCCAGGTTAATAAAAATCCCATGATAAGACGTTTCGGCCTGAATTTATTTGGCCATCTTCAGTTATCGGGAATTATACACATAGTGCAAGTGCACATGTGATCAAGCCAGGACTCAGGTCAATAATAAAATATATTTGCTTCATACAAAATTCTATGGTTCCTGTGCCCAAGCTCAGAGATAATGTCGTTGAAATTTTATATTTAATTTAGGCACCCCACGAACACATGAAAATAAGCTTTTAAACAAAATCGGCCAGAGTACTAGTACTTTTTTTTAGTTTTTTTCGATTTTCTCAAAATTCACTCCAAGGATTTTTTTTTTAGATACGTAGGGCTTATAGCTGGTGGTTTAATCAGGATAGGGGAAGAGGTGAAGAAAATCTGCAGCTAGTTGTTTTTGGGATCGAAACGTCAACGTGGTGGTAATAAAATAATGAAAAACAACTAGCTGCAGATTTTCTTCATCTCTTCACCTATTCTGATTTTTTTTAATTCATAAATCAACTATTTTTTATTCTTGAACCCCCAATAGATATATTAAATCTACTGAGTATCGTTAAATGTCTTAAATGGCCTCAGTTGCCGAAAAGACTGTGTGAATGAGAAAAAAGTGTGAGTGTTTAAAAAAAAAAAAAAAGCTTATATAATCTAAATTCTCATTTTGCCCTTTTCTTTATCTATATTAACATACAGTTATATACTTGAGAGAAAGTAAAGCGATGTAAAAATTTACTTAGATTGTTAGAAAAAATAATATCTCAAGAACGAAAAGAGCTAGGAGGTTGAAATTTTATATTTAAGTTAGGCACCCCATGGGACGTGACACGAAGCTTTTGAACAAAATCGACCAAAGAGTACTAGTACTTTACTGATGCACTTTTTCAGTTTTTTTTTTTTTTTTTTTCGATTTTTTCTAAATTCACTCCAATAATTTTGTTTAAAATTCAAAAATTAATTATTTTTTAAATGCTCTTTAAATGTATATTCTCATTTTGCCGAGAAAATTGTTTTAAACACACTTTACTCTTGTACTTCATAGGAAAGATAGGAGAAATGGTCGCCATGATAACAAAATATAAATATTTTCCCATACTTATAAATTTTACATCTTGGATTTTAATATATCAGTGGAAAATAAATATATCTGGACACAAAAAAATCTGGTGTGGCAAGCACAGATCACAACTTTCGATTACCGAATGTAAGAGAAAGTTAGTTGTGTGCTGTGCAAGGGCGGATCCAGAGGTGTTTCTCGGGAGGGGGGGGTAATCTGGTGTGACTCGTCGCACAGCACACTATTTTTTTTAAATTTCGATAATTTAAAAGCGCATTCAATACATGTTTGCCAGAATATAAATACACATCAAATTTTTAAGTATTAATTTTAAAAAATTTACATTAAAAATAATTTTTTTGCGAAAAAAAGGTATTTTTTTCGAATCTCGGGGGGGGTAATTACCCCCTTTACCCCCCTGTATCCGTGCTGTGCGATCAGTCACACCATATTTTTAGTTTTAAATAAAACAAATTCAACATGACTTGGAAAAAAAAATTGTGTTATTCCCTCTCTCTCGCTTTCCCTTCGATGAGGGTGTCGTTTATAACAGCCCAGCCAGCCAAATAATAAATGCCATCCTCTCGCATACACAAATGTTAAAGTAATTAATCATTTGATGGTTTTCAGGTAATTCGATTTCATTTTCAAATAAATTGAAATAACGTCGATTCAATTTTGCCTATTCAAAAACATTTTCTACTATATACTATAATAAATTAGTAATCATTTCAAATCGCATTCATCTTTATATTTCAAGTTAAAAAAAAAATCTGTGTTTGTGTGTGTGTGTGTTGGTATGGCTTTATTAGCTTACAAGCCGCGCCATCCGACTATGGCGGGTCTCTCTGTTAATTATCTGTTATGCCATTTTAATACGATAGGTTTTTTACTTTCTCTTACCCTATATGGATGCTGTTACGCCTGTTACGCATTAGTGCGTCAAGCGCCAGGTACCGAGATTTGAGAAAATTAAAATTTTTCTGATTTAAATTGTTTTGATTAGATTATATATCATTTTTTTTTTTGTCAATTGTGCAAGTAAATACTGTAATTATTGCAGATATTCATAAATTATTTCTAAAAATACGACTAATTTAGAGAATAAACAATAAAATATAAAAAATTACACTAGTCAACAAAGTTTTTTTTATTATAAATTTGAAGATTTGACTTTAAATATACATTTTATAAAATAGTATCTGCCCGATACCTCTCTAAAAATTCTAATATTGTTTTAGTACTGTATTATCAAAAGGAGAGAAATATTATTTTACAAAATTAAATCCATGTAGAGTGAGAGGGAGGGGGGGGGGGGTGAAATTAATTTTCGCCTTCAGGGGGGAAAATATAGAATTACAATTTGCATATACATCTCTATCTCTATATACTATCTATTTACACGAATGGGAATGAAAATTTCCCCAAGGGACGGAAGAAGAAACTCGCTTAATTTTTCACAAATGAGACAGAGAGGAATTTCTATTTGATTCAAATTCTATTATTACTATTTATTTTACATGTTTTTCTTTTTATCAGAGTATAACCAGGGAACGGGGTATTGTAATTCCTCGAGACACGTGCGACATGTATACTTAGCTTAAGGGGATTCAGGAGGTAGAGGTTACGCATGTTTTTCTTTATTTCAATTATATATACATAGGCATTTCTGCATTGCTTTTGACTTTATGAATTGTTGGGTGTAATGTATTCTCTCCATAATAATCAATAATAGAATTATTCAACATCTAAAAAATCATTAACTATTATTATTTTTTCTATTTCCAATAAGTTATACCGGGTGTCCCAGGTGTCACGCACCCCATTGTTGGGATCGATAGAGAAAAATATTCTGAGCCCAAAAATTCATGTTTGGAATTTTTTGATTAAGTAGTTAATTAGCAATTAATTAATAAAAGTGACCAATCAGGAGCGCGCTACAGAAGAATAGAAAATAAGTGGGATAGTAGTAGATAAATGACAGAGAAGCTTCAGCTGAATTGTTTTGGTTAATGAATGAAATAATAATAATAATAATAATAATTTGTGAAATACAACAATTAAATACTTAGGATTAATAAATAAAATAAAATAGAATAGAAAGATATTTATTTCAAATAATAATACAAATAAATAATTTAATTAGAAGGGGAACAGTTTTTATTAATTATTTCAAGATAAGGAATTTTACTGTTCGGTTGATGTTCAATGTGAAAATTATAACAAAATAAATCAATATTTCATTTTTTAGATTTTATTGGCGACTGCATACCGGTTAAGACAGTTTCGGCTCATTGCCATCATCAGGCCTGCAAAGAACCATTTTTACATTATTAACAAATTTTTAATTCTACGAAATAAAATTCATATTCAGAACATACAAAATGTTATGAGTTTTGTAAAACAGGAACGACAGACAGTTTGGGATGATTATATTTAAATAGTGCGCCAAAAATAATTAAATATTAATAAGATAGCAATTAAAATTGAATTAAAAAAATTAATGTGCAAAATATAAAAAAATTGAAAAAAAAATGTGTACTTTTTAAATATTATATAAAGAATGTATGAAAAAGTTTTTTTTTTTTTAAATGAGAGGGAGAGAAAAAATAACAGATTTCATGAATATGCTCTATGCGTGAGTTGGTGAATAAAAATCATAACATTATGTAACTAACTTCACTAATGTTTTTGTAAAGAAATCTAGCAGTAAATCTTTATATTTTATAGTGTCAATTCATCAATGTTAACTAACAACCATTATTAAAAATTGTTTCTAAATATATGACAAAGCTCTTGTTTAGTGCTAATTTAAGAAAGTCAAAAGTTAAACCAACTAAAGTTTTGACAAATTTTCTAAAAACAATCATAGAACTGAGAAGATAAATATTGTTTTTGAAGGAAATGAAGGATTTGAGGTAAAAAATGTTAAAAATAATTTGTTTCCTTTGTGTAATTTTTATATTTTGATTTTTGATATTTGAAAGTAAAAATGTTGTTTAAAAAAATTTTGTTAAAGTTTTAAATGTCTGTTTTACAAAACTCATAACTAGAGACCGGATTCCTATGCAATTGCATATCCTATTTGCTAATAGGTACGTCACTGAAAACCAATTTTCTATCCGAATCATGCCCCCTTGGAGCTAGGGTTCAAATTCTATATTGCATATTTTTGCATATTTGGTCAATATTGCATAAAGTTGCATATTTAAGACTTTTTGGATATTTTAAATTTTTTTTCAGTAAAAGCTTCATTTTATTTTAATTTTTTAATTTTTTTTTCTAAAAACAAAAAAAAAAAAAAATTTAAATCCTTTATTACATTGTAAAAAATCTGGTGTGACTGGCGCACAGCACACAACTTTCTCTTACCTTCGGTAATCGAAAGTTGTGTTCTGTGCTTGTCACACCAGATTTTTTGTGTCGACATATATTTAGTTCCCGACAGTACGGAACATTTGAATTCAAGATGTAAAATTTATAAGTATGGGAAAATATTTATATTTTGTTACCATGGCAACCATTTCTCCTATCTTCCCTATGGAATACAAGAGTAAAGTGGTCTTCAGAAGATTTCAATTGCAAAATGAGAATATAACGTTACATTTTAAAGAGCATCTAAAAAATGATTGATTTTTGAATTAAAAAAAAAAATCGTTGGAGCAAATTTTGAGAAAATCGAAAAAAACTGAAAAAGTACATCAGCAAAGTACTAGTACCCTTTGGCCGATTTTGATTAAAAGCTTATTTTTCCGGTCCCGGGGGTGTTTAACTTAAATATAAAATTTCAACCTCGTAGCTCAATTCCTTCATGCTTAAAATTGAACACACACCCACACACACACAGACACAAACACACACAGACCATGTCGCGAAAACCACTTTTTTGGATTCAGGGGACCTCAAAACGTGAAGATCCATCAAAATCTCGACATCGAATTTTTGACATGAATCCAATACTTTCTCTCTATATATATATTACATATATACATAGGTAAGAGAAAGTAAAAAATAAATAACTATATATTTTTTATTCTTTATATCCTCTTTTAAGAAATAAATTTAGTTTTGCTAGAATTTTCGTTGGATGAATATCAAGTCAGTTGTGTTCAAGGGCGGATACAAGGGGGGGGGGGGTAAAGGGGGTAATTGCCCCCCCCACCCCGAGACTTGAAAAAAATACTTTTTAAAAAAAAAAAAAATATTATTTTTAATGTAAAATTTTAAAAATTAATAGTTAAAAATTTGATTTTTTATTCTGGCAAACAAGTACAGAATGCGCCTTTAAATTACCGAAATTAAGGAAAAATAGTGTGCTGTGCGACGAGTCACACCAGATTACCCCCCCCCCCCCCCCCCCCGAGAAACACCTCTGGATTCGCCCTTAGTCGTGTTCCTTAGTTCGAAGTCAAATTGATTAAAGGAAAAAATGCCAAAACAGGGGTCCTCGTTTGATTCAAATTTTTTTTTTTTTTTTTTTTTTTTTTTTAATTAAATTTAGTTTTTATTGTGAGACCAATTTTTTTTTTTTTTTTTTTTCTTAATTATTTCCTACCAAAAATAAAACACCATTAGTTTTACATCAGTAGAAATCATGATTTACCTTTAATTTGAAGCCATTTACTTAATATTTTTGCCATAAATATATTGCATATTTGGCTGCATATTTTAACACTTTTACTGCATATTATATGGCATATTTAGCGGTTTTTGCTGCATAAAAATCCGGTCTCTACTCATAACATTTTGTATGTTCTGAATATGAATTTTATTTCCTAGAATGAAAAATTTGTTAATAATGTAAAAATGGTTCTTTGCAGGCCTGATGATGGCAATGAGCCGAAACTGTCTTAACCGGTATGCAGTCGCCAATAAAATCTAAAAAATGAAATATTGATTTATTTTGTTATAATTTTCACATTGAACATCAACCGAACAGTAAAATTCCTTATCTTGAAATAACAAATAAATAAATTGAAATAAATACAAAAATTCCCTTAATCCTTTTTGGGTTTCGGGTTCTAATCATTGTTTCTTTTCATTATTTACTCTTCATCTTCTTCCTCCTCTTCATCAATCTTCCTTATCAACTCGATCGTTTCGTTGCTGGGACCTCCTTTGCAGTTCCTTCCACCATTCTTTTATTTCCCGTCCTAGCTTGTCTTTTATAGCCGGGCATTCTTCTACATGTCTTCCTTCTTCTTTTATTTTCTTGCATCCTCTGCAGTATTTGCCTCCTCTTCCCTGGTTTCCTCTCGAGATACTTCCACATCTGGCTCTTGCCCAGAGTCTTCTTATCTCTTCATTATTTCCTTTCAAATATTCTTCCCCTTATATGTGATTCTTGATATATTTGTAGTAGTGGCAGAATGTTGATTTTTCTATTTTGCTCAGTCTGCCTGAATGGTTTGTTCCATTTCTGTTTTCAGCATCCTCTCGAAGGTTGACTGTATTTTGTTTCTATCGGCCTCTTCCAGCACGCGCCAATTCTGCCCCAAACTCTCAAACTTCCTCGCCATCAGCGCTCCCCATTCTACGGCATTCTCATTCCGTTAGGTGTTCTTCGAAGCATATTCTTGGCCATCTTTCTTGGTGCATTTTCCCTATCTTCATTATATACTTTAACATTCTTTTTGATGCCAATGTTTTTCAGTTTTACCCTTCCCATCTCTCTTCGCCCCCCTAATCAGGGGTACATCTTAATACGCCTATATTGGCCATGTATTCGTTCTATCTCTTCTCTCTCTTTCCATCCCCATAATTCTACACCATACATTAATATTGATTGGATCATTGCGTCAAATAACCTGATTTTTCGACTGATGTCTCTTATTCCGCCTCTCTACATCAATCCCCAAACCTTTGCTATCACTTTTTTTGCTTTAATGCATTGTTGTTTCAGGTGTTCTTTTTTGGAGTTTCTTGCTGTGAATAAGCAGCCTAGATATTTAATCTTCTCTACCTCTTCTATCTTCTTTCCTTCATATTCCCATTTTGTGCCATTCCCTCTTCTTCCTCCTCTTCTAAATTTTACTATTTTTACTTTCTCTTACCTATGTATATATGTAATATATATATAGAGAGAAAGTATTGGTTCATGTCAAAAATTCGATGTCGAGATTTTGATGGATCTTCACGTTTTGAGGTCCCCTGAATCCAAAAAGTGGTTTTCGCGACATGGTCTGTCTGTGTGTGGGTGGGTGGGTGGGTGGGTGGGTGTCAAATTTTAAGCATGAAG
>JAKCPI010016498.1:0-16123 GCA_023213315.1 Euborellia annulipes | reverse complement strand
TTTATAATAGATATTAAAAAAAAAAAAAAAAAAATACTGTAGATTAACTTACAATTTGCTTGTGTTTTTTGTGCCACTTCATTCAATAGTTTGTCTAGGAAAAATATATTATGAAAATTTTTCTCTTTTTTTTTTATTTCCCAATGAGGGCCTAGAAATACTTCACCTATTGAAATGTCTATATCCATCTCCGATCAGAGCGTCGATAAGAGCAAAGAAAATGAATCGGGATCAAAGAAGGATTCTCAGCGCACCTCCAATATAAACAGCTCTATTCAAAAGCATGTTTCTAAAGGCCGAGGGTCCGCCGCAGGCAGGAGGGGGAAGCTCAGGGGGGGGGGGGGGCAAAGGAAAATAATAATAAGCCATTACCTGTATGAAATCGGGATGAGTTTGATTGAGCATTGCCATAGGTGCGACGGCGGCGCACACATGAGCCTCGTGTTGTTCTCCTAGGTATGATGGCGCTAGGAAATGCGGCATTGAGAAGACAAGTGCTCCCAATCCAAGCACGACGACACCCCCAGCCGATCCATCGTGGCTTTGACGCTGACTCATGACCACCCATATACGTGACCGGCACCAAACAGAGAAACGAAGCGATATCGTAGCCACTGGCTATTAGACCCGTCTCCGATGAACGTAAACCGAAACGTCGCTCGATCGTTGTGATTACTACGTTGACAAATCCGTTCACCACGATTCCTATAACAATACAAAAACATTGGGTGTGTGTTAATAGGCTTGAAATTTTGATGGAAATACACGTTTAATTAAAAAAAAAAAAACAAGAAGAAAAAGAGCTAGAAGATTGAAATGTAATATTCAAGTTAAGGACCCTCCATGTTACGTGAAAATAAACTTTTAATCAAAATCGGCCAAAGAGTACTAGTACTTTACTAGATGTACTTTTTCAGTTTTTTTCGATTTTATCAAAATTCGCTCCAACGATTTTGTTTAAAATTCAAAAATCAATTATTTTTTAGATGCTCTTTAAAATGTATATTCTCATTTTGCAATTGAATTCTTCTGAAGACCACTTTACTCTTGTCTTTCATAGGAAAGAGGAGAAATGGTTGTAACAAAATATAAATATTTTTCTGTTTATAAATTTTACATTTTCAATTCAAATGTACTGTCAGAAACTAATTATATGACGACACAAAAAATCTGGTGTGACAAGCACAGAACACAACTTTCGATTACCGAAGGGTAAGAGAAAGTTGTGTGCGGTGCGACCAGTCACACCAGATTTTTTTGCAATTATTCATTTTAATAAGTTTTGGCTCCTGGGTTTTTATCACAGGACACAACTCAAAAAGTCAAATAAAATAATTTCGATTTTCGTAAATTAATTTGATTGTTCAATCCACTGAGTTATTTATTGTAAACAGACAGCCGTTTTATTTTTTTGACTCTCTAAACATTTGCATAGGGATTTAGTTAGATTACTGTTGTTTTTGATTTTAATCTCATAAGCAGATCTGCGATTATTTGAATTAAATCCCTCTTTGCAAAAGAAGGAAGTTTATCGATTGTTTTTTTACTTTCTCTTACCTCTATATGTTAATGTATTTTTTTTTTCATGGCTCATAATAGTACAAATCTACCCAGAGCCCAATAAAACATTTTCTATTTCTTCTATTTCTATTTCTATATTTTTTAATATATAGATGTATAGATGTATTTATTTGCAACGGGCCAGAGCTTGGATAGAGAGAAAGTATTTGATTCATGTCAAAAATTCGATGTCGAGATGGATACACATGTTTTGAGGCAAGGGCAGATCCAGAGGAGTTTCTCGGGGGGGGGGGGGGAGGGGGGGTTAAACTGGTGTGACTGATCGCACAGCACTCAATCGTATCTTAATTTCGGTAATTTAAAGGCGCATTCTATACTTGTTTGCCAGAATATAAATACAAATCAAATTTTTAAGTATTAATATTTAAAATTTTACATTAAAAATAAATTTTTTTGCGAAAAAAAGTTTTTTTTTTAATCTCGGGGGAGGGGGGTAATACCCTTTCCCCCCCCTTTGTATCCGCCCTTGTTTTGAGGTCCCCTGAAGAGGTTTTCGCGACATGGCCCTATCTGTCTGTCTGTGTTCAATTTAAAGCATGAAGGAATCGAAAGTTGTGTTCTGTGCTTATCACACCAGATTTTTTGTGTCGACATATAATTAGTTTCCACCGATATATTAGAATTCAAGATGTAAAATTTATAGATTTATAGATTTCAATGGCAAAATGAGAATATACATTTTAAAGAGCATCTAAAAAATAATTGATTTTTGAATTTTAATCAAAATCGTTGCAGCGAATTTTGAGAAAATCGAAAACAAGTGAAAACAAAAGAACATCAGTAAAGTATTAGTACTCTTTGGGCGATTTTGTTTAAAAGTTTCATGTCACGCTTTAGCTCGACCCCCCCCTAAGGCGTGAAAATAAGAGGGGTTCTTAAATTTAATATAAAATTTCAACCTCGTAGCTCATTTCTTTCATGCTTAAAAAATGTCCGCACAGACAGACAGACACACAAACCAATTTGCATTTTTTTGGACTCATATAAAAAGCAAAAATCTGTTAGTTCTGACAGGCGCCGTTGTTATATTTAATAATATTAACAACTTTGCAAGCTTAAACCCTCTGGTTAAACAGGAAATTATTAAAGGTATAAAAATGTAAATAGAAAACAAACGATGGTTATAAAATTTCATTTTTTATTAAAAAAAAAAAAAAAACAAGTGAGGTTGTTTTTTTTATGTCCTTTAATATTATAGGAGGGTTGATTCATTCATTTGGTGCTGCTACAAAAAGGAAGAGCGAGAGAGAACTTTGCTGAGTTTGAACAATTTTGCTCTTCAAGTTGCTATTGACAGACAAAAGGAGAAGAGAGAAGAAGAGTTTTGCAATTATTAAAGACTTGCTTGAATTGAATTAGACAACAAAAGTGATTAGCTGCTTATTCAATCATTTGTATAGAGTGGTGAAGAAATAGCTAAATCTGATGTGGCCAGCAATATTCCTGGTAACTTTACAAGTTGAGATGTCAGATTGTGTGCACGTAGAGTGAGAGAGAGAGGACGGAGGTCTTTAATTAAACTCAACTAACTAAGATCAGCATCAGAGAGAGAGAGAGAGTAAATTTACTTGGAAGAGGAAATCCTATTTCCTTCAAATTGCGTCTTTTTTACGTTCTCTTACCTCTATATATGTTAATATACACTGTTAAAAATTTTCGAGCCATATTCATACACATGTATAGGAAGTCTGTTACACAAACTGTTTATGAATATTCAATTTGGGTATATGAGAAAGGTCATATACCAAAAATGAACTTTCACAAACCCAGATATGAAATTTTTCATATTCGGGTATATGAAAAAATTCATTTTCGGTTATATGAATAAATTCATTTTTGGTATATGAAATTTAAATTACGGGTATATGAATAAATTCATTTTTGGTATATGAAATTTAAATTACGGGTTTATGAGAAATAATATACTTTTTTGTGAAAAATGAAAGTAGGAGAACTTTTAATTATAGACCACATATTTGTATTAAATATTTATTAAAAATATATAAATACTGTACAAATATATATATTTTTAATAAATATTTAATACAAATATGTGGTCTATAATTAAAAATTCTCCTAATAATAATATTTCAAACCACAAAAGCTTTAATAAACAAAAATTAAAGTCCTTACGAGTTTATAGTTTTGAGGGAAAGTGAGTGGTCTAGGTGAAATAATAGTTTTTTTTATTTATTTTATTTTTTATTTATTAAAAAAAATTATATTATATTAAAATATACAATTTTACTAAATAATAAAACAAATTAAAGTATTAAAATAATAAATTTGTATCAAAAAATAAATTTTTATACATTTCCAAGTAAATTTAACACAAATACAAATCATTTTAATTATTTAATACAAAAAATATGTCGATTTTCATCTTCTTTGAGAAGAAATAAAGAGTTACATTTTCATTGCAGTTTGGAGTTTATTCCCTGGCTGGAGTATAAACTAACCTCACCTGAAAAATGACAAACAATAATTGATTTGAAATTGAGAAAAAAAAAATTTCAATGAAAAAATTCAAATTCAATACTTACGATTTTGTTAGTAAAATGTTCCTATTTCAATATATTGATTAAATATTTATATTTCATTTTAAATAATAATACACTTTCAATTATCTATGCGTTAAATCAGCTACTTCAAAAACAGAATTTGGTCGCCAACCTGGTGCCAACCTAACCAATTTCTTGTATATTTTAAAATTAATTATTTTGGTGAAATTGTTAATTTTAATTTTAATTTCTATAGCTATTTAGTTGAATTACTTTATAAAAATTATTTAATTAGTATGATTTTAATATACTTCATAAATATTTAAATAGTTTAGAGCGCGAATTTCAAACCAGAATTTAATAAATTTAGATTTGTGAAATAAATTTTAAAAGAATAATTTCAAGTTTCCTTAAAATAATTATAAAATAATATTAATAAAAATTCCTTGAGGTAGTCGAGTTATTTGAGAACGTTTAGACCAGTGATTCTCAACTTGTCGCGCAGTGCACTTTTAACGATTTCAAAATTTGGCGGCACACAAAGAAAAAGATAAGTTTAAAAGTTGGTAATTTGTTCATAAACTTTTATATTAATTTTATTTCACATCCTGGGTGTATTAAAATTAAACTACGAAAAGTAATTGAAAAAAGAAGGAAAATTCATATTTTTTTTAAAGCGATACTTATTCATATACTTGTATATTAATTTTAGCTCATATCCTGGTCTATTAAAATTAAACCACCAAAGTTTATGAGATATGAATGAAAATTCATATTTTTTTTTACAGTGTATAGTATTGGATTCATGTCAAAAATTCGATGTCGAAATTTTTATGGATATACATGTCAGTCTGGGTTCAATTTAAAGCATGAAGGAATTGAGCTAGGAGGTTGAAATTTTATATTTAAGTTAGACACCCCCATGGGACGTGACACGAATCTTTTGAACAAAATCGACCATAGAGTACTAGTACTTTACTGATGAACTTTTTCAGTTTTTTTTATATTTTCTCAAAATTCGCTCCAATGTTTTTGTTTAAAAATTCAAAAATCAATTATTTTTTTAGTATAAGGGTATTTTATGGCTGATAGAATTTGTAACAGGAATGAAAGTTAGAAGAAAAATGCAGCCAGAATTTTTTCTTTAAAAATATATTTCAACAGCTAGCTGACGTTTCGGCTTTGGTTAAAGCCATCCTCGGAGCTATAAACAATGAAACGAAACATTTTTTTTTTACAAATATTGTTTAACAATCATCTTTACTGGAGAATTGCTATGGCAAACTAAGCTACAAACCCCCTTTTCTTGTGAAATATATGGATGATCTTTTAACAGCTCTCCCAGAAACAGAAATAAATAACACCCTAAATATTCTAAATAGTTATCATGCGAGGTTAAAATTTACACTAGAAATGGAAATTGAAGGTGTAATAAATTTTTTAGATTTGAAATTGATGAGGTCGGGTGAAAATATCAAAACAAATTGGTACAGGAAGGAAATAAAATCGGACAGGGTGTTGAATTATTATTCATGCCATCCATTGATTCATAAGAGAAATCTTATTTTTAACTTGATTGACCGAGCAATTAGATTGTCCGACCCCGAATTCCATCAGGAGTGTATAAATAAAATCAAAAGACTGCTAATGAATAACAGCTATCCTAGATATTTTAATTGTAAAATAATCAATATTTATATGTCGAAAAAGATGAATGTGAATCCTTCCAACCTGACTAATAATAACAAAATAATGCCTGTAACTAATGTTAATAAAATTGTCTATAAAAGCTTGACATATATTCCGAGCCTGTCTGAAGATATAAAAAAATATCTATGCCGGTTGAATGATGGACTAAGAATCGCTTTTAGACCAGCCAATACATTGTCCTTCTTGTACAGCAACAAGACTCCAACTCACTTTTTGCAGAAATCAAATGTGATTTATAAAATAAATTGTAAGGACTGTGAGCTGTCGTATGTTGGGCAGACGTGCCAGTATCTTCACAAAAGAATTTCACAACACAAGAGCAATGTTAAAAATAAAGAAGATACTGTTGCTCTGTCTCGGCATGCGACTGAACTAAATCATGTCTTCGATTTTGAGTCCGTCGAAATACTTCAGACAGAGGAAAATCTGTTTAAAAGGCTTATTTTGGAATCCATCCATATCTACCTAAACAGGACGGTGAATTTTAAAAAGATTATAATACCACCGTACTTTTATATAGAGGTGTTTTAAAAAATGTCACAAAATAAGCCTGCTATGCCACCTAGCGCAAAAAATAAGAAACATGTTTAATAAATCCGGGATTAAAATTCATTTGTATAAAAAATAACTACAAATCTAAAAATACATTAGATGAAATTGTACTGCCCTGAGTCAATTATCACATTAGGCACAAAAAAAAAAAAAAAAAAATAATATTGTATTGGTGATAGAAGAAGGAAAAAGGTTTATCTTGAACAGAAAACTTTTTTCCCTGATGTTATATCCCTAAATTAACTTTAATACCGGATACAATTCAAAATATATGTATATGAAGACCAACAACAGCTCCGAGGATGGCTTTAACCAAAGCCGAAACGTCAGCTAGCTGTTGAAATATATTTTTAAAGAAAAAATTCTGGCTGCATTTTTCTTCTAACTTTCATTCCTGTTACAAATTATTTTTTAGATTCTCTTTAAAATGTATATTCTCATTTTGCCATTGAAATCTTCTGAAGACCACTTTACTCTTGTACTTCATAAGAAAGATGGGTTAAATTGTTGCCATGGTAACAAAATATAAATATTCATCCATACTAATAAATTTTACATATTGAATTGTAATACGGTCTGTGCATCGAAAGCCCGGCCTTTTTAAAAAAACATATCGCTGTTCGTCGCCATGTTTGCAGATGGGGCTCGAGTTGGTTGCACTGTGTTTTTTGGTCCTCAAACTTGTTGTTTCCATTGGTGTTTTGAATCTTCGGCGTGATAACGGATTTCCGTGAGCCGTTGAAATTGTCGAGTTTCGTGCCCAGTAAGCGTTATTTGTACTGTTTTAATGTGAACAAGAACACCCGAGAAGCACATGAAACGCTGGTTTCCGCTTACGATGAACATGCTCTTAGCATAACCCAGTGCCAAGAATGGTTCAAAAAAGTTCCGACATGGAGATTTCGACATGCCCCAAAAAAGAACGCCAAACTGCGGTGGCGTTGGGGCCTGGGGGGGACGGACGCAAACGCAAGAAGAACTCGCAGAACAACTTCAGGTGGATCATTCAACCATATCCAGGCCCCTAGCCGGCATGGGACGCCCGATTTGGCGCAAACGGCACAACAAACTGATTTTGTTGCACGATAACGCTCCATCACACACCTCGCTGGTGGTAGTTTCAGTGGGAAACCTCACCCCATCCCGCATATTCCCCGGACCTGGCCCCTTACGATTACCATCTATTCAGCCACCTCGAAAAAGCCTCAAGCACCTGAGATTCGAAAAGTACGAAGAAGTCGAAAATTGAGTGAAAAAACATTTTTTGACCAAAAAACCTTCTGTCGCTAAAGAGGTCGACTACTTTGACTATATTGTTGTTCTTTGAGAAATCTTTGTTTTCACTCAAAAAAGGCCCGTTTTCGATGCACAGACCTGGATCGGTGCCAACTAAATATATCTCGACACAAAAAATCTGGTGTGACTGGAGCACAGAACACAACTTTCGATTACCGAAGGTAAGAGAAAGTTGTGTGCTGTGCTCCAGTCACACCAGATTTTTTAAATATAAAACATTAAATAAAAAAATTATTCAACAACATGTTGATAAGTCTTATAATTTTGTTTTTTTTATAATTTCTCTTTCTCTGTTATCATGAAGAGAGAGAAATTTAATTAAATTTATATTTTCCCTCCGTTTTTAGGGAAAATTCAATTTCCTCTCAACTGATTTGTGTTAGGCTTATAAATATTTGTAGAGAGAGGGAGAGAGAGAGAAAGCGAGATAAAATGGACAATTATACATCGTTTTATAGTAGCCTCCATATATAATATAGTGTACTGTACAAGCAACGAATGGGGATTTGGAATTGCATATATAGGGTGGAGCCTCTCTCTTGTATACTTAAATATTAAATCTTTTTTTTTTTTTTTTTTTTTTTTTTATTGTTTAGAGCGCTTCAACAGCGGGGGTTATTCGCGCTACATATATACAAATATCAAAAAAGTTTATAGATACATAAATCACAAAATATCAAAAAAGCTTATACATAAAACAGAAAATATCAAAAAAGTTCATATATATTTGAAAAGTTCAATTTCTTCTAGAAATAAAATAATATCATTAATATATTCTTCTTTTTTGAGGTGTTTTTCTTCAATTTTGTGCTTTTCTCTTGGTTTCTTGTATTTCTTGCACAGGAACAGGATGTGGCGTATGGTAATGGGTTCGTTGCATTCAGAGCACCAGGGGGGATCTTGATTTTTGAGGAGATGGCCATGGGTTAGGAAGGTGTGTCCGATTCGAAGCCGGGTGAAAACAACTTGCTCCCGTCTTGTCATGGTAGTTGGTTTGACATTCTGGGATATTTCTGGCTTGATGGTTTTGAGTTTGTTTCCTTCTATTTTTTCCCAGTTTTCTACCCATTTTTGCAGGGTTTTATTTTTAAGAAAGTTTTTCACATCTTCGTATAGGTTTTCATTAAAATTAATTATTGGTTTATTTGCGGCTTTTTTTGAAAGTATGTCTACTTCTTCATTCCCTTTTATCCCTATATGTCCAGGCACCCATAAATAAATAATATCAACACCCTTAGATATTAATTTCTTGTTTAGAATTTGTATATTTTGGACCAGAGGATGGAAAGAGTACATTGATTCAAGGATTTGTAAAGAGCTTTTTGAGTCGGTAATTAAGAGAATGTGGGAGCTATTTTGGCTATTTAAATAAAAAAGAGCTAATTCAATGGCTTTGAGTTCTGCAGAGAAGACACTGGTAATATCAGAGAGTCTAAATGTTTTAGACATGTCATTGATTTTAAAACTACACCCTACTTTATTATTATTTTTTGAGGCATCTGTAAACACTTGGGTATAATTTTGGAATTTATTTATAATTTCATAAAATTTTGTTTTATATACAATCGGGTTGGTTTCCAATTTTTTGTATTGGGAAAGAGTCCAAATAATTTTTAATCTAGGCAGAGTCCAAGGGGGTTCAGGGAAATGAATTGTCTGAATAATAGGGTCTAAGAGGGGTTTATAAATTTCAATTGTATCTAGAAGCCTAATGTTAAATGGTTTTATGCGGTTGGGGTTTTTCTCGTATATTTTTAGATTTTGGGTTTCAAATATACATTTATAGACCGGGTTAGACATCAGTGATTTTATTTTAGTTAAGTAATTTATGTTTAAGTATTCCCTTCTTATGTTTAGTGGAGGTTCACCAGATTCTGCACAAATGCTTTGTATAGGACTAGTCCTGAATGCTCCGAGTGATATTCTGATTCCAAGGTTATGTATTGGCTCAAGCATTTTTAGTGCCGAGTCTCTTGCTGACCCATATACTTGAGAACCATAGTCAATCTTACTTCTTATCAGTGATCTATAATATTAAATCAATTTTGTTTTGATAAATGTATTGTCAAGAAAGTTTAATCAACCACTTGTTATATCAAGTTGAAGTTGTTTATTTATCACCTTGCCCCAAGGGTTAGAGTAAAGAAAGTAATTAACGGGGTGTAGGTGCGGCGTCTAAACGTACTTTAAAAAAAAAAAAAAAAAACTAGACTATTACAAAGAATTTTTCAATGCGGTTTTTTTGGGCCAGAGAGTTATAATTATGACTTATTAAAAAAAAATTAAGGAAATTAATTTTTTTTTGTTATCAAGCAAATACAAAAAAACAATCTGTCCCCATAATCTTTAATTTTTTTTAAATTTAAAAATGAATTTATTGTTATTATTAATCTCATATTAATTAAGAATTTTTAAAAATATGCTTAGATGAATTATTATAAATTCTACTGTCAAATTAGTTCAGCATTCTTGCAATAGATGGCAGGCTAGTCTAACAGCCGATATAGTATTAGCCTATATCTGGCCTATATTTATATATATTTTTATGCTTTTATAAAAGATACATAATATATAATAACATTTATAAAGTATTTATTGTTAAAAGATCAATGCAAATCAACCAAATGCATTAAATATTATTAGCTACCATTCTGACATCTCTTGGCGAATTTTAGTAATAGGTGTTTTTTTTTTTTTTTTTTTGCTTATTTTTGAAGACACACAACGCCCTCTTTTGTGTAACTTCTAGCTCGTGAACCCCCTTGAGATGCGCGTCTCGAACTGTTGATTTGGTATCCGAATGGCTTAAATAAAATCAACGGACTGCCTGGGGTCCGAACTCGCGACTTTTAGTATACGAGGTTGGCACGCTAACACCTACACCAAGCCCCGAGGGCATTTTTACATCTTGAATTCTAAAGTTCAGCCGAAAACTGCAAACAGGAATTTAAAAAATTTAAATTCTCTTTTAAATATTACACCCTGGACAGTGCAGTTTATTTTAATCATTCTCTCTTTCTTTTCTTTTGTCGAATATATACAATCTTCTTTTCTTACCATCTAGGGAATCGTTTAAAAGGCGAAAAAGACTTTTATTTTTCTTCTTCTTTTGTTGAAACTTTTCTCTCCAATGGTCCTAATTGAAAGTTGTGTTCTGTGCTTGTCACACCAGATTTTTTGTGTCGACATGTATTTAGTTCCCGACAGTACGATACAATCGATTTTCAAGATGTAAAATTTATAAGTATATGAAAACATTTATATTTTGTTACCATGGCAACCATTTCTCCTATCTTCTCTATGGAGAACAAGAGTAAAGTGGTCTTCAGAAGATTTCAATGACAAAATGAGAATATACATTTTAAAGAGAATCTAAAAAATAATTGACTTTTGAATTAAAAAAAAAAAAATCGTTGGAGCGAATTTTGAGAAAATCGAAAAAAACTGAAAAGCTACATCAGTAAAGTACTAGTACTTTTTGGCCGATTTTGTTCAAAAGCTTCGTGTCAAGTCCCATGGGGGTGCTTAACTTAAATATAAAATTTCAACCTCCTAGCTCTTTCCGTTCTTGAGATATTTTGTTCACCGACACACACACACAGACAGACAAACCATGTCGCAAAAACCACTTTTTTTGGATTCAGCGGACCTCAAAACGTGTATATCCATCAAAATCTCGATATCGAATTTTTGGTATGAATCCAATACTTTCGCTCTCTTTATATAGGTAAGAGAAAGTAAGCATGCGAACATCGATCTCCTGTTTTCTTAAAAATAGATGAAAATTTATTGATTCATTGATCAATTTGCCCTTTTGACATATAAGTTGCTTTAAAGCCAGGGGAGCAACACAAAATGTTGTTGTTGTTGTTGTTGGCGTGTTTTATTCTGGTCGCTTTTCACTCTCTCTCTCTCTTCTATTTAGAAGAGAAGAAGGATAGTTACTCTCTCTCTCTCTTCTCGTAGGGGGTGCGTCAACCAAAGCAGCCAAGCAGGCCAGGCAGGCATATACGTAATAGAAGAAGGGTGGCGAAAAATCTAATTTTCCATGTGACGGAATCTCAATTAGAACGCTTCGTTTTCCATCCCCCTCACCCACCACCCTTGGTGTGTTTGCGGTCCTCTCAACTCTCAACCCTCTTCACTCTAACCCATTTTTTTTTTTTTTTTTTTTTTTTTTTTTTTATTAGGCTCCCGTGAAATAATAAATCTCAGCTTCTTCTTCTTATTTGTTAAAAAAAAAATAAAATAGACAACAAAGTTGCAAAACTTTTCTGCTATTCAATTAAGGACGGGAAAGTTTTGCAACTTTCTCTTACCTATCCCACCCTTTTGAGGTCCCCTGAGTCCAAAAAAGTGGTTTTCGCGACATGGTCTGTCTGTGTGTCTGGGTTCAATTTAATCCATGAAGGAAAGAGCTAGAGGAAATTTATATTTAAGTTAAACATCCACCTAGGGCGTGAAAATAAGATTTTGATCAAAATCGGCCAAAAAATACTGGTACTTTACTGATGTAATTTTTCAGTTATTTTTTTTCGATTTTCTCAAAAATTCGCTCCAACGATTTTGATTAAAATTCAAAAATCAATTATTTTTTTTAGATGCTCTTTAAAATGTATATTCTCATTTTGTCATTGAAATATTCTAAAGACCACTTTACTATTGTACTCCATACGAAAGATAGGAGAAATGGTTGCCATGGTAACAAAATATAAATATTTTCTTTACTTTAAAAATTTTTTTTTTTTTAACTTGGGGGTCCCCTACACCAAGTCCCGAGGGCACTTTTAAATTTTATATCTTGAAATTCATAGTTCCGTACTGTCAGGAACTAAATATATGCCAACACAAAAAAATCTGGTGAGACAGTGACACCAGATTTTTTTTATTTTGGCTGTTACTGTATATATTTAAATGAATTGACTCTCGTCTTTATAAAGAAAGTATATACTTTGATGACGTCAATCATCAAATTAGTCTTCTTAAATCCCACAAAATCAAAGCAATTAATCTATTATGCAATTAAAATTTAAAAATTTCAACAAATAATGTACGTGAGATTTAAATATATTAATTATTATATAAATAAATACTTAATTATATCGCAATATTTTTGAAATCTTGAAACACAATTTTTTATTTTTTTTATTTTTTAAGAATCTATATATACCTTATATATAATTCACTAATGTCCGTCTGTCTGTCTGTCTGTCCCCCCCCCGCTCTATTTAGGCAACTTCCCGTTGGAATGTTGGAAATGAAATTTTTTATGCATAAAGAGGACCTTCTCGGGATTACAGGAAAATTATTTTCATCCCGAAATTCCCATAACTTTTGGAGTTATTAATTTTTAAAGTTACGATTTCTCCCATAGGAAATGTATAGAGAAATATTTATGTATTCTTTTCATTTGTGTATTCCATGAATGCAAACAAATCCTCAAGCAGGCACTGGATTGGAATAGGTAGTAATTCTTTTCTTTTCATTAGTAAGAAGCAAAGGCGAGGGTCCGCCGCAGGCGGGTCCGAGCCAGCTGGCGGGGGGGTCCAGGGGGCGAAGACTGTGAGTTAATTATATAATTAAATACTTAATTTTATCTCGATATATTCTATGAAATAACGAAGTTTGAAATCTTGAAACGCAATTTTTTTTTACCAATAACTTCAGAACTATTGAACGGATTGTCATGAAATTATCACCAAGTGTAGAGGCTATCGTCCTAATTATTATGGCTGAGTTTCAAAAGATTTGGTCAACAAAGAGCTGAGAAAACCATGGTTCGCGGTAATAATTTACCGGTCGTTTTTACCGCTCCCTATGGCCCGATTCACTTCTAGCTTTAATACCTTTTTAGGCCCACTTAGGACTACAAATCTGCCAAATCTCATCCAAATCCGATGAATAGTTCTAGAGATATAAGCAAAAAAAAGGACTTATTTATCAGCATCTCATGGACCAAAAATTAATAGTCATAATTAAGAGGTTTGGACTTTATTCTTATAGCCAAGTGTGTATTTTTTTTTTTATTCTATACAATAAACGCAGTGCAAAGGAAGGGATTGCTTTTTTTTTATTTTATTTTCGTTCCTTCTTCTCTCTCACGTGATCTCCAATCTAACTTCATTCAATTCTTGAAGGGAAGGAAGGAGCAAAGAAATAAAATCATTTATGGAGGGGCTAAAGAGGTGGGATTGTGTTCTCTATACACTCAAGAATGAATGCATTGGATGAATGAATGAATAGTCAGTCTAATAAACAAACAAACGATCGCGGCGATTGACATCTGTTTTGAAATTTATTCAACTCTTTAATAAAAATCTGGTGTGACTGGCGCACAGCACACCACTTTCTCTTACCTTCGGTAATCGAAAGTTGTGTACTGTGCTTGTCACACCAGATTTTTTGTGTCGACATGTATTTAGTTTCCGACAGTAGGGTACAATTGAATTCAGATGTAAAATTTATAAGTATGGGAGAATATTTATATTTTGTTACCATGGCAACCATTTCTCCTATCTTTCCTATGAAGTACAAGAGTAAAGTGTGCTTCAAACAATTTTGAGGGCAAAACGAGAATATACATTTGAAAGAGTATCTAAAAATTAATTGATTTTTGAATTTTAATCAAAATCGTTACAGCGAATTTTGAGAAAATCGAAAAAAACTGAAAAAGTACATCAGTAAAGTACTAGTACTCTTTGGCCGATTTTGATTAAAAGCTTATTTTCTTGCTCCCGGGGGGTGTTTAACTTAAATATAAAATTTCAGCCTCATAGCTCAATTCCTTCATGCTTAAAATTGAACACACACACCCCCCCCCCCCCCCCACCCACCCCCACAGACAGACCATGTCGCGAAAACCACTTTTTTGGATTCAGGGGACCTCAAAACGTGAAGATCCATCAAAATCTCGACATCGAATTTTTGACATGAATCCAATACTTTCTCTCTATATATATATTACATATATACATAGGTAAGAGAAAGTAAAAATATATTATTATTATTATTATTTATTGATTGAGATTATACATAAAGTAGATGATGAGAGGAGAGAGGAAAAAATTACAAAGGTTTACATACTATTATTAAGAAAGCATATTTAACAGTATAGCAATGGGGCACCTCTCGAAACCCAGTCATTCGTTCAGCACGAAGGCTCTGGTCTTCATAGCACCATCCATAAAGAAGAAGAAGCTGCTCATTTGGGTTTCTTGGGTCAGTATGTCTGCATATCTTTGTTTAAAGTCATCCAGAGGTCCTCCCAGCAAATTCCGTATCGTTGAAGGGTCGTCGATTGCAAAGATGCCGAATCCGGCCTCATTTAGCAATGCTTTCATCTGACCTAGCCAATTGTACTTGATATTGGACGACTCTGCCAAATCCTCCTCACGAAGCAGATCTTTGGGTATCTGTTTAATAAAAATATAAATAATCTGATCATTTGTCAAAAAACTTGGCTCTTTTATTCAATAGACGTTTCAACGTAGAGTTGGTATTGTAATCGATTCACAGATCTGATTTCACACGCGGCGGCATTTTCAATTACGGCTGATATTATAAAGAAACTCTATAAAACATACGTCAGCAGCAGCGGGGGGGGGGGGGGGGGGGCTTTTGTTTTGGGGGCGTTAAAAAAAAAAAAAAAAAAAAAAAAACGCCCCCACACAAAATTGCATTATCCCTGGGGATCTGAAAATGGCGTACATCGGAACTTACTTTGTGGACATACCTCGTACACCTAACACAAAGGAGGCATCTTCCCTACATCCCTATGCTGTTCAGATCACGACTAACAATTCCAATCTTCCTTTGTCCCATTATTGGAGCTCCCTGCTTCTATCTTCCCCTACAATCTTCAGACTTTCAAGTCTAATCTCAACAGGCATCTTCTCAGTTCCCGCAGTTGAGTTCCCCTTTTTGTTTTTATTTTCTTCCTGGCTGCATGTGACCACTGTTTATTATAGGTCTTCGGACCTTATGCACCCATTCCAAAAAAAGTCTCCTTCTAGATTTCTTTTAATACTTGAAAGTTGTATGTAATCTTTTTATTATATGTCAGCACGTATATGTGCATGAAAAACGAGAGAATAAATAAAATATCAAGAGATCCCCTCTACGCACACACACACACACACTTGGGATCTAAGGAGTAAAAAAAATAAATAATTTAAAATGAAATATGAAAAAGTTGGAGGTGGTGAAGTTTAGTTTTTTTTTTTTTTTTCTTCTTTTCGCACATCTAAAAATTCAGCACAATTCATAAAGAAAGAGAGAGATTTGTGTGGAAAAAAAAAGCTTATCTGCAAATAGCGCAAAACTTATCTTCTTGATCCGTTACATTATTCAAGGGAAAAGAGTGAGGGAGGAGGTAGAATTAACATTTTAAAATCCCCAATTGGTTCATTTATTTCTAATTAAATATCTCTCTGTTATGTTTTTTGCGTTTTTAATTAAAATGTCTATTCACGGTCTATTCTTTT
>JAKCPI010016497.1:0-18576 GCA_023213315.1 Euborellia annulipes | reverse complement strand
ATAGGTTCGATTTCCTCCATCACATCAACTTCATCTCCTTGAAGTATTTTATTGATTTTACATAAATCCAGGATTTTTTTCTAGGATATGTTTTAATTTATTTTTCAACAAATTTCGTTTTTTCCCCGGGTATTTGATTTACATGGGTTTTCAAATTATCAATTATATTAATATTTTCGCTCAATGCTATCCCACGCCTTTCTAAATTTTCAATAATTTTTAAAAGAAATTTACAATTGGCATAAATGAATGCCAGATCTTTGCCAGTATTGGTGGTTTTAAGCAATTCATGTACTTTTTGGACACAGAGAGCATCGTCCACTTCTGCAATTTTAAGAACCACACTCTTGAATTCAAGAAAATTTTCTGCATAGAAAACTGCTGCTGCAAGCCACGTACCCCAGCGAGTTATTACTGGTTGGGGAGGCAACGGTTTTCCAAGCATTAATTCTTTGTAAACATCAACCCTTGAAGGGGCCTTTAAAAACATTTTTTTGCCGTTGTTTATTAATTTATTTATATGAGGAAAAATTTCTCTTATTTTTTCCGCTAGGCGATTGCAGGCATGAGCGATGCATGTCACATGTATCATTTTAAAGTAAAAAATTTTTAATGATTGTCCGGCCTTTACCATATAGGGGGCTGCATCAGAAATAAATAGCAATACTTTATTTTCAATCGACCCTGTTGAAATAAATTTTAGCCCATCATTAATAAATCGACATATAGTCTCATAATTAGTTTTTTCAAGATGTTTTGAACAGACCAAAAATGAATTTTTTGGACCATTTGGGCTTAAAACGCCAACCAATAAATTAGCTACGTAGATACCCCTAGGGTCGGTAGTTTCATCTACAATTAAATATAAATAATTATCAACTAACTCATTTTTAATTTTCTCTAGTCTTATTATAGCAAATGGGTAGATAATTTTTTCCTCAACGTGCTTTCGTCGGGAATTTTGTTATTTGTGTATTTGGCCAAAAAGTCTTTGAAGGGGGTCTTTTGCAAATTCCAAAGTGGGATTCCAGAAGCCACCATGGCATGACAAATCTTCAAAAAATATTGTTTGTTCAGCTATACCAGGCATAGAAGTTAAGAGTTGCTGAGTTTTGACATCTTTACGTTTGACGCTGGCCAAATGTAAGTCTACAAAATAAGGCTCGATTTGTAATTAAAGAAATAAAAACCTAATTAAACGACATACCTGTTTTGACGTGTTGATCAACTTGCGACTTCCGATAGCTCGAAATTTTTTTTCCGCATGGATTGCAAAAAACAACATTACCTTCAGTCGTAAATATTTTATCCTTTTCATAGGGAGCAATCCATTGCGAAAATTTTTGAAGCAAACGAGGACCCCTGTTTTGGCATTTTTTTCTTTAATTAATTTGACTTCGAACTATGAACACAACTGACTTGATATTCATCCAACGAAAATTCTAGCAAAACTAAATTTATTTCTTAAAAGAGGATATCTATATATATAAAAATGAAATGGGAAAAATGTATGTATGTAAATATGTATGTATATGTTCTATAGAAATCCACAATTTCCAATGAATCCATTTGAAATTAAGTATACATATAGTATATGGCTCTGGGAGTAACGTAGTAATAATTTGAATCTCTTAAATGTTTTGGAAAATTAATTATAATCAAATTTCTTCAATATGGAAACACAAAATCAACAAATTGGCTAGAAATTAGAGAGCGTCCTTTATGCTGTGTGAACCAGCTTCCTACCTGACTATGGGCTGGGGGTGGGGGCTACGCAGCAGTTGAATAACGAAGAGAGGACTCAGGTGACTGACCCTTTAAACAGTCATAAACAGACCCTTTTGTGCTGTTCCCAATAGGTACCCTCGCCTCGCTTGAATATAAGATCCTTCCTTAACATCTTAACACTTGCATATATAATATCCCAAATTGGGAATAAACTTGCTCGCCAAAGGCGAGCAAGGGGTCCAGGGGCGCAGCCCCCTGGCTAGGCGGAAAGCCCGCCGAAGGCGGGCTTTGCGACTAGTAAAGAATAAAAAATATATAGTTATTTATTTTTTACAATGTAATAAAAGGATTTAAATTTTTTTTTTCGTTTAATTTTTTTTTTTGTTTTTAGAAAAAAAAAATTAAAAAATTAAAATAAAATGGAACTTTTACTGAAAAAAAAATTTAAAATATCCAAAAAGCTTTAAATATGCAACTTTATGCAATATTGGCCAAATATGCAAAAATATGCAATATAGAATTTGAACCCTAGCTCCAAGGGGGCATGATTCGGATAGAAAATTGGTTTTCAGTGATGTACCTATTAGCAAATAGAATATGCAATTGCATAGGAATCCGGTCTCTATTTATAATAGATATTAAAAAAAAAAAAAAAATACTGTAGATTAACTTACAATTTGTTTGTGTTTTTTGTGCCACCTCATTCAATAGTTTGTCTAGGAAAAATATATTATGAAAATTTTTCTCTTTTTTTTATTCCCCAATGAGGGCCTAGAAATACTTCACTTATTAAAATGTCTATATCCAACTCCGATCAGAGCGTCGATAAGAGCAAAGAAAATAAATCGGGATCAAAGAAGGATTCTCAGCTCAGCTTCAATATAAACAGCTCTATTCAAAAGCATGTTTCTAAAGGGTAGGCAGCAGGGGGAAGCTCAGAGGGGGGGGGCAAAAGGAAAATAATAATAAGCCATTACCTGTATGAAATCGGGATGAGTTTGATTGAGCATTGCCATTGGTGCGACGGCGGCGCACACATGTGCCTCGTGTTGTTCTCCTAGGTATGATGGCGCTAGGAAATGCGGCATTGAGAAGACAAGTGCCCCCCAATCCAAGCACGACGACACCCCAGCCGATCCATCGTGGCTTTGACGCTGACTCATGACCACCCATATATGTGACCGGCACCAAACAGAGAAACGAAGCGATATCGTAGCCACTGGCTATTAGACCCGTCTCCGATGAACGTAAACCGAAACGTCGCTCGATCGTTGTGATTACTACGTTGACAAATCCGTTCACCACGATTCCTATAACAATACAAAAACATTGGGTGTGTGTTAATTGGCTTGAAATTTTGAGGGAAATACACGTTTAATTAAAAAAAAAAAAACAAGAAGAAAAAGAGCTAGGAGATTGAAATGTAATATTCAAGTTAAGGACCCTCCATGTTACGTGAAAATAAACTTTTAAACAAAATCGGCCAAAGAGTACTAGTACTTTACTAATGTACTTTTGCAGTTTTTTTCGGTTTTTCTCAAAATTCGCTCCAACGATTTTGATTAAAATTCTAAAATCGATTATTTTTTAGATGCTCTTTAAAATGTATATTCTCATTTTGCAATTGAATTCTTCTGAAGACCACTTTACTCTTGTACTTTATATAAAAGATAGGGGAAATGGTTGCCATGGTAACAAAATATAAACATTTTGCCATACTTATAAATTTTACATCTTGAATTCTAATGTACTGTCAGAAACTAATTATATGACGACACAAAAAATCTGATGTGACAAGCACAGAACACAACTTTCGATTACCGAAGGGTAAGAGAAAGTTGTGTGCGGTGCGACCAGTCACACCAGATTTTTTTTGCAATTATTCATTTTAATAAGTTTTGGCTCCTGGGTTTTTATCACAGGACACAACTCAAAAGTCAAATAAAATAATTTCGATTTTCGTAAATTAATTTGATTGTTCAATCCACTGAGTTATTTATTGTAAACAGACAGCCGTTTTATTTTTTTGGCTCTCTAAACATTTGCATAGGGATTTAGTTAGATTACTGTTGTTTTGATTTTAATCTCATAAGCAGATCTGCGATTATTTGAATTAAATCCTCTTTGCAAAAGAAGGAAGTTTATCGATTGTTTTTTTACTTTCTCTTACCTCTATATATGTTAATGTATTTTTTTTTTTCATGGCTCATAATAGTACAAATCTACCCAGAGCCCAATAAAACATTTTCTATTTCTTCTATTTCTATTTCTATATTTTAATATATAGATGTATAGATATATTTATTTGCAACGGGCCAGAGCTTGGATAGAGAGAAAGTATTGGATTCATGTCAAAAATTCGATGTCGAGATGGATACACACACATGTTTTGAGGCAAGGGCAGATCCAGAGGTGTTTTTCGGGAGGGGGGGGGGGGTAATCTGGAGTGACTGGCCGCACAGCACTCAATCGTATCTTAATTTCGATAATTTAAAGGCGCATTCTATACTTGTTTGCCAGAATATAAATACAAATCAAATTTTACTTTCTCTTAGCCTATATATGAAATATATAGGAGAGAAAGTATTGCGATCATGTCAAAAATTCGATGTCGAGATTTTGATGGATATACATGTTTTGAGGTCCCCTGAGTCCAAAAAAGTGGGTCCCGCAAATTGGTCTGTGTGTGTGTGTGTGTGTGTGTGTGTCTGTATGTGTGGAACCATTTTTTTAGCATGAAGGAATTGAGCTACCGGATTGAAATTTTATATTTAACTTAGGTACCTTTGAAGAATCTCAAAATAAGCTTTTGAACAAAATCGGCCAAAAAGTACTAGTACTTTACTGATGTACTTTTTCAGTTTTTTTCGATTTTCTCAAAATTCCCTCCAAGGATTTTTTTAAAATTCATAAATCAACTATTTTTTAGATGCTCTTTAAAATGTATATTCTCATTTTGCCGTTGAAATCTTCTGAAGACCACTTTACTCTTTGTTCTTCATAGGAAAGATAGAAATGGTTGCCATGGTAACCGAATTTAAATCTTTTTCTTTTTATTAGATTAAAAATCAATTATTATTTAAATTCCCATTTATTTTTATTTTATTTGTGTCTTTAATTGCTTAGGAGAAAACATATATATCTCTCTCTCTCTCACTTGCAAACATTATCGCCTGTCTCTCCGCCTTCTCTCATAGGCCTAATGTTAATTTCCCTATAGGGATTTGTATGTTAATTTCGATTCAAAAGGGGGTCCCCTTTGAAACTTTTTACGCATTTAAAAATTTTTTTTCCAATTCTTATGAAATTTTGTATTTATTTACGATTCTATATTGTGTATAAAATGTCCAAATATGAGATTAAAATTTTGAAAAATAACCATAGTTAATTTCAAGCAGTCAACATTTAAAATGCAAGTTTGAAACTAAGGTGCTATGGGAAACTAAATATATCTCGACACAAAAAATCTGGTGTGACCAGCACGGTGCACAACTTTCTCTTACCGAAGGGGTAAGGAGAAAGTTGTGTGCTGTGCGCCAGTCACACCAGATTTTTTAAGTATTAATATTTAAAATTTTACATTAAAAATAAATTTTTTTGCTAAAAAAAGTTTTTTTTTAATCTCGGGGGGGGGGGGAGCGATACCCTTTTACCTCCCCTTTGTATCCGCCCTTGTTTTGAGGTCCCCTGAAGAGGTTTTCGCGACATGGCCTATCTGTCTGTCTGTGTTCAATTTAAAGCATGAAGGAATCGAAAGTTGTGTTTTGTGCTTGTCACACCAGATTTTTTGTGTCGACATATATTTAGTTTCCGCCGATATATTAGAATTCAAGATGTAAAATTTATAGATTTATAGATTTCAATGGCAAAATGAGAATATACATTTTAAAGAGCATCTAAAAAATAATTGATTTTTGAATTTTAATCAAAATCGTTGGAGCGAATTTTGAGAAAATCGAAAACAAGTGAAAAAAAAGAACATCAGTAAAGTATTAGTACTCTTTGGCCGATTTTGTTTAAAAGTTTCATGTCACGCTTTAGCTCGCCCCCCCCCTAAGGCGTATTTTCACAATAAGAGGGGGTTCTTAAATTTAATATAAAATTTCAACCTCGTAGCTCATTTCTTTCATGCTTAAAAAATGTCCGCACAGACAGACAGACACACAAACCAATTTGCATTTTTTTTGGACTCATATAAAAAGCAAAAATCTGTTAGTTCTGATAGGCGCCGTTGTTATATTTAATAATATTAACAACTTTGCAAGCTTAAACCCTCTGGTTAAACAGGAAATTATTAAAGGTATAAAAATGTAAATAGAAAACAAACGATGGTTATAAAATTTCATTTTTTATTAAAAAAAAAAAACAAGTGAGGTTGCTTTTTTTATGTCCTTTAATATTATAGGAGGGTTGATTCATTCATTTGGTGCTGCTACAAAAAAGGAAGAGCGAGAGAGAACTTTGCTGAGTTTGAACAATTTTGCTCTTCAAGTTGCTATTGACAGACAAAAGGAGAAGAGAGAGAAGAAGAGTTTTGCAATTATTAAAGACTTGCTTGAATTGAATTAGACAACAAAAGTGATTAGCTGCTTATTCAATCATTTGTATAGAGTGGTGAAGAAATAGCTAAATCTGATGTGGCCAGCAATATTCCTGGTAACTTTACAAGTTGAGATGTCAGATTGTGTGCACGTAGAGTGAGAGAGAGAGGACGGAGGTCTTTAATTAAACTCAACTAACTAAGATCAGCATCATAGAGAGAGAGAGAGTAAATTTACTTGGAAGAGGAAATCCTATTTCCTTCAAATTGCGTCTTTTTTACGTTCTCTTACCTCTATATATGTTAATATATAGTATTGGATTCATGTCAAAAATTCGATGTCGAAATTTTTATGGATATACATGTCAGTCTGGGTTCAATTTAAAGCATGAAGGAATTGAGCTAGGAGGTTGAAATTTTATATTTAAGTTAGGCACCCGCGTGGGACGTGACACGAATCTTTTGAACAAAATCGACCATAGAGTACTAGTACTTTACTGATGAACTTTTTCAGTTTTTTTATATTTTCTCAAAATTCGCTCCAATGTTTTTGTTTAAAATTCAAAAATCTGGTGTGACTGGCGCACAGCACACAACTTTCTCTTACCTTCGGTAATCGAAAGTTGTGTACTGTGCTTGTTCACACCAGATTTTTTGTGTCGACATGTATTTAGTTTCCGACAATACAGTACATTGGATTTTCAAGATGTAAAATTTATAAGTATGGCAAAATATTTATATTTTGTTACCATGGCAACCATTTCTCCTATCTTTTCTATGGAGTACAAGAGTAAAGTGGTCTTCAGAAGATTTCAATGACAAAATGAGAATATACATTTTATAGAGAATCTAAAAAATAATATATTTTTGAATTTAAAAAAAAATCGTTGGAGCGAATTTTGAGAAAATCGAAAAAAACTGAAAAGTGCATCAGTAAAGTACTAGTACTCTTTGGCCGATTTTGTTCAAAAGCTTATTTTCACGCTCCCCGGGGGTGTTTAACTTATATATGAAATTTCAACCTCGTAGCTCTTTCCGTTCTTGAGATATTTTGTTCACGGAAACACACACAGTAAGACGGACAGACACACACACACACACACACACACACAGACAGACCATGTCGCGAAAACCACTTTTTTTTGGATTCAGGGGACCTCAAAACGTGTAGATCCGTCATCGAATTTTTTACATACTTTTTGGAACCATCTTCATAGATTACATATCTTTCTTTCTTCGAGAATTTGATTATCTATCTATATAAAAATGAAATGGGAAAAATGTATGTATGTATGTAAATATGTATGTATATGTTCTATAGAAATCCACAATTTTCAATGAATCCATTTGAAATTAAGCACACCTATAATACATGGCTCTGGGAGTAACGTAGTAATAATTTGAATCTCTTAAATATTTTGGAAAATTAATTATAATCAAATTTCTTCAATATGGGAACACAAAATCAACAAATTGGCTAGAAATTAGAGAGCGTCCTTTATGCTGTGTGAACCAGCTTCCTACCTGACTATGGGCTGGGGGTGGGGGCTACGCAGCAGTTGAAAAACGAAGAGAGGTGACTGATCCTTTAAACAGTCATAAACAGACCCTTTTGTGCTGTTCCCAATAGGTACCCTCGCCTCGCTTGAATATAAGATCCTTCCTTAACATCTTAACACTTGCATTGCAACAAGAAATATCCCAAATTGGGAATAAACTTGCTCGCCGAAGGCGAAGCAAGGGAGCCAGGGGCGCAGCCCCCTGGCTAGGCGGAAAGCCCGCCGAAGGCGGGCTTTGCGACTAGTTATTAATATAATTAACAAAAAATAAGGCGAGAGAGAGAATGAATGAATGAATGAATGAATGAAATTATTTATTGTTCTGAGAACGTTAGTTCTCCTTGAACACTTTACAATTAGTTAACAATATAAACAATGTTTGCTCTCCTTACAATATTTTACAATAATCAATAGTCGATGTCCGCACTCATATGTTCTTATAACACTTATTCAAGTACATAAAATCACATTAGCATTCAATTTCGGCTGCACTCCTTTTCAAGTATTAGAAAAACGCCTTACCCTCCAAAAGTAACCGCCCCAAGATATAGGCAACAGCACTCATTCGCGAGGCTTGAGTGAAGCAAGATGGAAAAGATCAGGTGATGCCATTTGTATTTATAAATAAATAAATAAATAAAATGAAGGGTGAAATCAATTATAAGATGTGGAGAATGAATAGGGATAAACATTCACATAGATGAATAAATAATTAAAATTAGTGGATTAAATTATTAAGAATATGTAGCGATTGAACCTAAAATAAATTATAAGATGAGAAATAAATAAATAAAATTAATCGAAGGGTGAAATAAATTATGAAATGGGAAAGAAGGGTGAAATATATTATCGAATCAGAAATAAATAAAGTAATTAAATGAAGGGTGAAATAAATAATGAAATGAGAAATAAATAAATAAATAAATTAATTAAATGATTAAATGAAGGGTGAAATAAATAATGTGATGAGAAATAAATAAATAAATTAATTAATTAAATGATTAAACGAAGGGTGAAATAAATAATGAGATGAGAAATAAATTCATTAATTAATTAAATGAAGGATGAAATAAATAATGAGATGAGAAATAAATAAATTAATTAATTAAATGAAGGATGAAATAAATAATGAGATGAGAAATAAATAAATAAATTAATTAATTACATGAAGGATGAAATAAATAATGAGATGAGAAATAAATAAATAAATTAATTAATTACATGAAGCGTGAAATAAATTATGAAAATAAAAACAGGTGACCAAATTCCATATGATGCCACTCCGCCACGAAACAGGACTTCCCCCCCTTATTAAGCTAGTATTTTTATTAATCAATGACAAGGCAGGGCATTCCGGAGGGAAAGACGTTGCACATCTCCATACACTATATTCAACATTAAACAGAGTGCAACATAACATGATTATCAAAAAACTCATTTCAAAGACACTCATCAATACAGAGATAGCAAAATATACATCTACATACAAGTCATTCTGTATATTAACTTTAATAATAGGCAAACAGGCATAAGAAAAATATTTGACTCTCAATAGCAACTTTCTTTCAAAATTAAAAGATTAATGAATTTATAGAATAAATCATTATTAATGAAATTATCCGTCTTAATATATTTTATTTTAATTAAAACAACATTGACCATTGAACATAACATTGACCGAACGGCTTGCAGAAAATTCAAAGAATGAATATATAAATAACTTTAGACAAAATTTAATATATAAATGGACAATAAGCAAATAAATTCCACGAACCAAACAAAAAATCTGGTGTGACTGGCGCACAGCACACAACTTTCTCTTACCTTCGGTAATCGAAAGTTGTGTTCTGTGCTTGTCACACCAGATTTTTTGTGTCAACATATATTTAGTTCCCGACAGTACGGAATATATGAATTCAGATGTAAAATTTATAAGTATCTGAAAATATTTATATTTTGTTACCATGGCAACCATTTCTCCTATCTTTCCTATGAAGTACAAGAGTAAAGTGGTCTTCAGAAGATTTCAATCGCAAAATGAGAATATACATTTTAAAGAGAATCTAAAAATTAATTGATTTTTGAATTTAAAAAAAAAATCGTTGGAGCAAATTTTGAGAAAAACGAAAAAAACTGAAAAAGTACATCAGTAAAGTACTAGTACTCTTTGGCCGATTTTGATTAAAAGCTTATTTTTCCGGTCCCGGGGGTGTTTAACTTAAATATAAAATTTCAACCTCGTAGCTCAATTCCTTCATGCTTAAAATTGAACACACACCCACACACACACAGACACACACACACACACACACACACACAGACACACAGACAGACAGACCATGTCACGAAAACCACTTTTTTGGATTCAGGGGACCTCAAAACGTGAAGATCCATCAAAATCTCGACATCGAATTTTTGACATGAATCCAATACTTTCTCTCTCTATATATATTACATATATACATAGGTAAGAGAAAGTAAAAATCAATTATTTTTTAGATTCTCTTTAAAATGTATATTCTCATTTTGTCATTGAAATCTTCTGAAGACCACTTTACTCCTGTACTTCATAAGAAAGATGGGATAAATTGTTGCCATGGTAACAAAATATAAATATTCTCCCATACTAATAAATTTTACATATTGAATTGTAATACGGTCTGTGCATCGAAAGCTGGCCTTTTTCAAAAACATATACGCTGTTGGCCGCCATGTTTGCAGATGGGTCTCGAGTTGGTTGCACTGTGTTTTTTGGTCCTCAAACTTGTTGTTTTCATTGGTGTTTTGAATCTTCGGCGTGATAACGGATTTCCGTGAGCAGTTGAAAATGTCGAGTTTCGTGCCCAGTAAGCGTTATTTGTACTGCTTTAATGTGAACAAGAACACCCGAGAAGCACATGAAACGCTGGTTTCCGCTTACGATGAACATGCTCTTAGCATAACCCAGTGCCAAGAATGGTTCAAAAAGTTCCGACGTGGAGATTTCGATATGCCCAAAAAAGACCCCCAAAAAAGACGCCGAACACGCAAACGCAAGAAGAACCCGCAGAACAACTTCAGGTGGATCATTCAACCATATCCAGGCCCCTAGCCGGCATGGGACGCCCGATTTGGCGCAAACGGCACAACAAACTGATTTTGTTGCACGATAACGCTCCATCACACACCTCGCTGGTGGTAAAAAAATACCATCCAGGAGTTTCAGTGGGAAACCTTACCCCCATCCCGCATACAGTATCCCCGGACCTGGCCCCTTACACGATTGCCATCTGTTCAGCCACCTCGAAAAAGCCCTCAAGCACCTGAGATTCGAAAGTACGAAGAAATCGAAAATTGGGTGAAAAAACATTTTTGACCAAAAAACCTTCTGTCGCTAAAGAGGCCGACTACTTTGACTATATTGTTGTGAATACATTGTTGTATCTTTGTTTTCACTCAAAAAAGGCCGGTTTTCGATGCACAGACCTGGATCGGTGCCAACTAAATATATCTCGACACAAAAAATCTGGAGCACAGCACACAACTTTCTCTTACCTTCGGTAATCGAAAGTTGTGTTCTTTGCTTGTCACACCAGATTTTTTAAATATGAAACATAAAAAAAAAAATAATTCAACAACATGTTGATAGGTCTTGTTATTTTGTTTTGTTTTTTTTTTTTATTAATTTCTCTTTCTCTGTTATCATGAAGAGAGAGAAATTTAATTAAATTTATATTTTCCCTCCGTTTTTAGGGAAAATTCAATTTCCTCTCAACTGATTTGTGTTAGGCTTATAAATATTTGTAGAGAGAGAGGGAGAGAGAGAGAGAGAAAGCGAGATAAAATGGACAATTATACATCGTTTTATAGTAGCCTCCATATATATATATATATATATATATATATTGTACTGTACAAGCAACGAATGGGGATTTGGAATTGCATATATAGGGTGGAGAATCCCTCTCTCTCTCTCTCTTGTATACTTAAATATTAAATCAATTTTGTTTTGATAAATGTATTGTCAAGAAAGTTTAATCAACCACTTGTTATATCAAGTTGAAGTTGTTTATTTATCACCTTGCCCCAAGGGTTAGAGTAAAGAAAGTAATTAACGGGGTGTAGGTGCGGCGGCAAAACGTACTTAAAAAAAAAAAAAAAAAAACTAGACTATTACAAAGAATTTTTCAATGCGGTTTTTTTGGGTCACATATTAATTAAGAAATTTTTAAAATAAGCTTAGATGATTTATTTAAAAATCAACTGTCAAATTAGTTCAGCATTCTTGCAATAGATGGCAGGCTAGTCTAACAGACGATATAGTATTAGCCCATATCTGGCCTATATTTATATATTTGTATGCTTTTATAAAAGATACATAATATATAATAACATTTATAAAGTATTTATTGTTAAAAGATCAATGAAAATCAACCAAATGCATTAAATATTATATTAGCTACCATTCTGACATCTCTGTTTTTTTTTTTTCTTTTGAAGACACACAACGCCCTCTTATGTGTAACTTCTAACTCCTGAACCCCCTTAAGTTGCGCGTCTCGAACTGTTGATTTGGTATCCAAATGGCTTAAATAAAATCATCGGACTGCCTGGGGTCCGAACTCGCGACTTTTAGTATATGAGGTTAGCACGCTAACCTCTACACCAAGCCCCGAGAGCAATTTTACATCTTGAATTCTAAAGTTCAGCCGGAAACTGCAAACTAGGAATTTAAAAAATTTAAATTCTCTTTTAAATATTACACCCTGGACAGTGCAGTTTATTTTAATCATTCTCTCTTTTCTTTTCTTTTGTCGAATATATACAATCTTCTTTTCTTACCACCTAGGGAATCGTTTAAAAGGCGAAAAAGACTTTTTTTATTTTTCTTCTTCTTTTGTTGAAACTTTTCTCTCCAATGGTAATTGAAAATTGTGTTCTGTGCTTGTCCCACCAGATTTTTCGTGTCGACATATATTTAGTTCCCGACAGTATGGAACATATGAATTCAGATGTAAAATTTATAAGTATGTGAAAATATTTATATTTTGTTACCATGGCAACCATTTCTCCTATCTTCCCTATGAAACACAAGAGTAAAGTGGTCTTCAGAAGATTTCAATTGCAAAATGAGAATATACATTTTAAAGAGAATCTAAAAATTAATTGATTTTTGAATTAAAAAAAAAAATCGTTGGAGCGAATTTTGAGAAAATCGAAAAAAACTGAAAAAGTACATCAGTAAAGTACTAGTACTTTTTGGCCGATTTTGTTCAAAAGCTTCGTGTCACGTCCCATGGGGGTGCTTAACTTAAATATAAAATTTCAACCTCCTAGCTCTTTCCGTTCTTGAGATATTTTGTTCACCGACACACACACACAGACAGACAAACCATGTCGCAAAAACCACTTTTTTGGATTCAGGGGACCTCAAAACGTGTATATCCATCAAAATCTCGATATCGAATTTTTGGCATGAATCCAATACTTTCGCTCTCTTTATATAGGTAAGAGAAAGTAAGCATGCGAACACCGATCTCCTGTTTTCTTAAAAATAGATGAAAATTTATTGATTCATTGATCAATTTGCCCTTTTGACATATAAGTTGCTTTAAAGCCAGGGGAGCAACACAAAATGTTGTTGTTGTTGTTGTTGGCGTGTTTTATTCTGGTCGCTTTTCACTCTCTCTCTCTCTTCTATTTAGAAGAGAAGAAGGATAGTTACTCTCTCTCTCTTCTCGTAGGGGGGTGCGTCAACCAAAGCAGCCAAGCAGCCAGGCAGGCATATACGTAATAGAAGAAGGGTGGCGAAAAATCTAATTTTCCATGTGACGGAATCTCAATTAGAACGCTTCGTTTTCCATCCCCCTCACCCACCACCCTTGGTGTGTTTGCGGTCCTCTCAACTCTCAACCCTCTTCACTCTAACCCATTTTTTTTTTTTTTTTTTTTTTTATTAGGCTCCCGTGAAATAATAAATCTCAGCTTCTTCTTCTTATTTGTTAAAAAAAAAAAAAAATAGACAACAAAGTTGCAAAACTTTTCTGCTATTCAATTAAGGACGGGAAAGTTTTGTAACTTTCTCTTACCTATCCCACCCTTTTGAGGTCCCCTGAATCCTAAAAAGTGGTTTTCGCGACATGTTCTGTCTGTGTGTCTGTGTTCAATTTAAAGCTTGAACGAAAGGAGCTAGGAGGTTGAAATTTTATATTTAAGTTAAACATCCACCTAGGGCGTGAAAATAAGATTTTGATCAATATCGGCCAAAAAATACTGGCTACTGATGTAATTTTTCAGTTATTTTTTCGATTTTCTCAAAATTCGCTCCAACGATTTTGATTAAAATTCAAAAATCAATTATTTTTTTTAGATGCTCTTTAAAATGTATATTCTCATTTTGTCATTGAAATATTCTAAAGACCATTTTACTTTTGTACTCCATAAGAAAGATAGGAGAAATGGTTGCCATGGTAACAAAATATAAATATTTTCTTTACTTAAAAATTTTTTTCTCCCTACACCAAGTCCCGAGGGCACTTTTAAATTTTATATCTTGAAATTCATATGTTCCGTACTGTCAGGAACTAAATATATGTCAACACAAAAAATCTGGTGAGACAATGACACCAGATTTTTTTATTTTGGCTGTTACTGTATATATTTAAATGAATTGACTCTCGTCTTTATTAAGAAAGTATATACTTTGATGACGTCAATCATCAAATTAGTCTTCTTAAATTCCAGAAAATCAAAGTAATTAATCTATTATGCAATTAAAATTTAAAAATTTCAACAAATAATGTACGTGAGATTTAAATATATTAATTATTATATAAATAAATACTTAATTATATCGCAATATTTTTGAAATCTTGAAACACAATTTTTTATTTTTTTATTTTTTAAGAATCTATATATATAATTCACTAATGTCCGTCTGTCCGTCTGTCTGTCTGTCCGTCTGTCCGTCTGTCTGTTACGCTCTATTTAGGCAACTTCCCGTTGGAATTTTGAAATGAAATTTTTTATGCATAAAGAGGACCTTCTCGGGATTACAGGAAAATTATTTTCATCCCGAAATTCCCATAACTTTTTGAGTTATTAATTTTTAAAGTTACGATTTCTCCCATAGGAAATGTATAGAGAAATATTTATGTATTCTTTTCATTTGTGTATTCCATGAATGTAAACAAATCCTCAAGCAGGCACTGAATTGGAATAGGTAGTAATTCTTTTCTTTTCATTAGTAAGAAGCAAAGGCGAGGGTCCGCCGCAGGCGGCCCGAGCCAGCTGGCTGGGGGTCCAGGGGGCGAAGCCCCCTGCCTAGATGCAAAGGCGGGCGCCTCGGGTTCTCATAATTAAGAAAAGGCGAGGGTGGCCGAAGGCGGGCGACGCGGCTAGTAACTTCAGATTTTATGAACGGATTGTCATGAAATTTGCACCAGGTTATCGTCCTAATTATGATGGCCGAGTTTCAAAAGACTTGGTCGCCCTCGGGGCTTGGTGTAAGGGTTAGCGTGCTAACCTCGTATATCAAAAGTCGCGGGTTCGGACCCCAGGCAGTCCGATGATTTTATTTAAGCCATTTGGTATCCAAATGGCTTAAATAAAATTGCTTGGACCCCCAATATGTATATTAATAACGGATATCGTAAAAGTCTTATATGGCCTGAGTTGCCGAAAAGACTGTGAGTTAATTATATAATTAAATACTTAATTATATCTCGATATATTCTATGAAATAACGAAGTTTGAAATTTATTAATTTTAAACTGGTAACCGTTAGCTCTAGTTGAAACATTATCCTTTAATAGGAGAATTAAATTCACAAGGTTTTCTGTTTCACTAATATATTAATTAGATATTAACACTTTATAAGTATTCAGTATGTAATTCGCTTCTGAAGATGACAGATATGGTGTCGAAATACGTATAAAGTGTTAATATCAAATTAATATATTATTGAAACAGAAATGTGAATTTAATTCTCCTATAGAAGTTTGAAATCTTGAAGCAATTTTTTTTTACCAATAACTTCAGAACTATTGAACGAATTGTCATGAAATTATCACCAAGTGTAGAGGCTATCGTCCTAATTATTATGGCTGAGTTTCAAAAGATTTGGTCAACAAAGAGCTGAGAAAACCATGGTTCCCGGTAATAATTTACCGGTCGTTTTTACCGCTCCCTATGGCCCGATTCACTTCTAGCTTTAATACCTTTTTAGGCCCACTTAGGACTACAAATCTGCCAAATCTCATCCAAATTCGATGAATAGTTCTAGAGATATAAGCAAAAAAAAAGGACTTATTTATCAGCATCTCATGGACCAAAAATTATTAGTCATAATTAAGAGGTTTCGACTTTATTCTTATAGCCAAGTGTGTATTTTTTTTTTTATTCTATACAATAAACGCAGTGCAAAGGAAGGGATTGCTTTTTTTTTATTTTATTTTCGTTCCTTCTTCTCTCTCACGTGATCTCCAATCTAACTTCATTCAATTCTTGAAGGGAAGGAAGGAGCAAAGAAATAAAATCATTTATGGAGGGGCTAAAGAGGTGGGATTGTGTTCTCTATACACTCAAGAATGAATGCATTGGATGAATGAATGAATAGTCAGTCTAATAAACAAACAAACGATCGCGGCGATTGACATCTGTTTTGAAATTTATTCAACTCTTTAATAAAAATCTGGTGTGACTGGCGCACAGCACACAACTTTCTCTTACCTTCGGTAATCGAAAGTTGTGTACTGTGCTTGTCACACCAGATTTTTTGTGTCGACATGTATTTAGTTTCCGACAGGAGGGTACAATTGAATTCAGATGTAAAATTTATAAGTATGGGAAAATATTTATATTTTGTTACCATGGCAACCATTTCTCCTATCTTTCCTATGAAGTACAAGAGTAAAGTGTGCTTCAAACAATTTTGAGGGCAAAACGAGAATATACATTTGAAAGAGTATCTAAAAATTAATTGATTTTTGAATTTTAATCAAAATCGTTAGAGCGAATTTTGAGAAAATCGAAAAAAACTGAAAAAGTGCATCAGTAAAGTGCTAGTACTCTTTGGCCGATTTTGATTAAAAGCTTATTTTTCCGGTCCCGGGGGGGTGTTTAACTTAAATATAAAATTTCAACCTCCTAGCTCAATTCCTTCATGCTTAAAATTGAACACACACACACACACCCACCCACACACACACACCCCACACACCCACACACAGACAGACCATGTCGCGAAAACCACTTTTTGGATTCAGGGGACCTCAAAACGAGTATATCCATCAAAATCTCGACATCGAATTTTTGACATGAATCCAATACTTTCTCTCTATATATATATTATTACATATATACATAGGTAAGAGAATGTAAAAATATATTATTATTATTATTATTTATTGATTGAGATTATACATAAAGTAGAAGATGAGAGGAGAGAGGAAAAAAATTACAAAGGTTTACATACTATTATTAAGAAAGCATATTTAACAGTATAGCAATGGGGCACCTCTCGAAACCCAGTCATTCGTTCAGCACGAAGGCTCTGGTCTTCATAGCACCATCCATAAAGAAGAAGAAGCTGCTCATTTGGGTTTCTTGGGTCAGTATGTCTGCATATCTTTGTTTAAAGTCATCCAGAGGTCCTCCCAGCAAATTCCGTATCGTTGAAGGGTCGTCGATTGCAAAGATGCCGAATCCGGCCTCATTTAGCAATGCTTTCGTCTGACCTAGCCAATTGTACTTGATATTGGACGACTCTGCCAAATCCATCACTCTCACGAAGCAGATCTTTGGGTAACTGTTTAATAAAAATATAAATAATCTGATCATTTGTCAAAAAACTTGGCTCTTTTATTCAATAGACGTTTCAACGTAGAGTTGGTATTGTAATCGATTCACAGATCTGATTTGACACGCGGCGGCATTTTCAATTACGGCTGATATTATAAAGAAACTCTATAAAACATACGTCGGCTGCAGCGATCTGAAAATGGCGTACATCGGAACTTACTTTGTGGACATACCTCGTACACCTAACACAAGGGAGGCATCTTCCCTACATCCCTATGCTGTTCAGATCACGACTAACAATTCCAATCTTCCTTTGTCCCATTATTGGAGCTCCCTGCTTCTATCTTCCCCTACAATCTTCAGACTTTCAAGTCTAATCTCAACAGGCATCTTCTCAGTTCCCGCAGTTGAGTTCCCCTTTTTGTTTCTATTTTCTTCCTGGCTGCATGTGACCACTGTTTATTATAGGTCTTCGGACTTTATGCACCATTCCAAAAAAAGTCTCCTTCTAGATTTCTTTTAATACTTGAAAGTTGTATGTAATCTTTTTATTATATGTCAGCACGTATATGTGCATGAAAAACGAGAGAATAAATAAAATATCAAGAGATCCCCTCTACGCAGACACACACACACTTGGGATCTAAGGAGTAAAAAAAATAAATAATTTAAAATGAAATATGAAAAAGTTGGAGGAGGTGAAGTTTAGTTTTTTTTTTTTTTTCTTCTTTTCGCACATATAAAAATTCAGCACAATTCATAAAGAGAAGAGAGATTTGTGTGGAAAAAAAAAGACTTATCTGCAAATAGCGCAAAACTTATCTTCTTGATCCGTTACATTATTCAAGGGAAAAGAGTAAGGGGAGGTAGAATTAACATTTTAAAATCCCCAATTGGTTCATTTATTTCTAATTAAATATAGCCTCTCTCTCTCTCTCGTTATGTTTTTGCGCTTTAATTAAAATGTCT
>JAKCPI010016496.1:0-13468 GCA_023213315.1 Euborellia annulipes | reverse complement strand
AAAATTACTCGATTTAAAATTTCTTTTTATAGATGACTCTCTCCTTCAGGGAATCTATTTATCTATTTAATATGCATTTAACAAGAAATTATATGTAAATTGAATTCACAAATATCTTAGAAATTAAAACTAGTTTTTTTTTTTCTTTTAGTAAGGAAAATTATATCATAAGTGTTAAACTATTGTAATAATATGATCTTTAAGTGAAAGTTATTTTTACTTTCCCTTAACCCATATATAAATAAAGATTTGGATTCATGTCAAAAATTCAAAGTCGATATTTTGATCGATATACACGTTTTGGAGTCCCTGAGAAAATGATCCTGTCTGTGAACAAAATATCTCAAGAATGGAAAAGAGCTAGGAGGTTGAAATTTTATATTTAAGTTAGGCACACCCCATGGTACGTGATACGGAGCTTTTGAACAAAATCGGCCAAAGAGTACTAATACTTTACTGATGCACTTTTTCAGTTTTCTTCGAAATTCGCACCAACGATTTCGATTAAAATTTAAAAATCAATTATTTTTTTAGATGCTCTTTAAAATGTAATATTCTCATTTTGCTCTCAACATTGAAGTACACTTTACTTGTACTTCATAGGAAAGATAGGAGAAATGGTTGCCATGGTAACAAAATATAAATATTTTCCCATCTATATATATACTTCGCTAATGTCCGTCTGTCAGTCTGCAGATAAACAATTTAGATTTCGCGAACGGACTGCCCTAGAAGAGAGGATGGAAGAGATTTGTATTTATTCTTTTCGTTGTAGAACTAGAACAACAATAAATTTGAATTTTTTTGGATTTTTGAGTTTTTTGTCTGTCTCTATTTAGGCAACTTCTCGTTGGAATTTTGAAATGAAATTTTATATGCATAAAGAGGACCTTCTAGAGGTTACAGGAAAATTATTTTCTTTTCATTTATGTATTCCATGAATGTAAACAAATCCTCAAGCAGGCACTGAATTGGAATTGAATAATAATAATAATTTTCCATCAAAATCTCGACATCGAATTTTCGACATGAATCCATATATATAGAAGTAGAGAAAGTAAAAATGATTAATATGGAATCTATATATTGAGTTGATATTAATTTAATTTCCTTTTTGATAAAAGAGAAAAAAAAAATATTTTCAATTCAGAGGATATCGTAAAAAATCAGAGATGGAAGAACCTTTAAAATGATTAAATCTTTTTATCAGTGAATTTCGATTTTAAGGGATGGAGGGTGGGGGGGAGGGATAAATAAGTCTTTTTTTTAATAAATTGGTTTGTTTACCTATTAGGCAGGAATAAATTCTAATTGAAATATGGACCCTGTTATGCAATGGTGTGTCAAAGACCAAACATTGAGTTTTGAGAAAATCAACAATAAAGTTTTTTGTTTACATTGGATTCTATATAATTTTTCTTGTCAATTGTGCAAGTAACATTAAATATAAATTTTTTTAGGACATATTTCATAAAAAATACTATTAATTAAAGCATTTGAAACAATATTCCGTGCTTAACTCAATTTTTAATTTTTTGGTCTTTGATACACCATTGCATAACAGGGTCCATATATAATTCGCTAAAGTCGGTCCGTCCGTCTGTCCCTCTCTATTTATACAACTTCCCGTTGGAATTTTGAAATGAAATTTTATATGCATAAAGAGGACCTTCTAGGGATTACAGGGAAATTATTTTCATCCCGAAATTCCTATAACTTTTTCAGTTATTAATTCTTAAAGTTACGATTTCTCCCATAGGAAATGTATAGAGAAATATTTATGTATTCTTTTCATTTGTGTATTCCATGAATGTAAACAAATCCTCAAGCAGGCACTGGATTGGAATGGAATAATAATAATTTTCTTTCTAAAATATCGACGGAAACTAAATAAATGTCGGCACAAAACTTTCTGGTGTGACAAGCACAGAACACAACTCACCGAATATTGTGTCCTGTGCAACTAGTCAAATCAGATTTTTATTTAAAGAGTATCAAAAAATAGATTGCAAGCTGATGTCCATGAACTAAATGAATTGTAATCTAATTAAACAAACACCTTTTTTTCTCTAAATTTTTATTATATCCTGGATTGGCTTTTTTATGTTTATATTGAATGAGAAATAGGAAGGCTTAAGTGGTTCAATTGTACTTTTTTTTTTACTTTCTCTTACCTATGTATATATGTAATATATATATAGAGAGAAAGTATTGGTTTCATGTCAAAAATTCGATGTCGAGATTTTGATGGATCTTCACGTTTTGAGGTCCCCTGAATCCAAAAAAGTGGTTTTCGCGACATGGTCTGTCTGTGTGTGTGTGTGTGTGTGTGTGTGTGTGTGGGTGTGTGGGTGTGTGGGTGTGTGTTCAATTTTAAGCATGAAGGAATTGAGCTAGGAGGATGAAATTTTATATTTAAGTTAAACACCCCCGGGACCGGAAAAATAAGCTTTTAATCAAAATCGGCCAAAGAGTACTAGTACTTTACTGATGTACTTTTTCAGTTTTTTTCGATTTTCTCAAAATTCGCTCTAACGATTTTGATTAAAATTCAAAAATCAATTATTTTTTAGATACTCTTTCAAATGTATATTCTCGTTTTGCCCTCAAAATTGTTTGAAGCACACTTTACTCTTGTATTTCATAGGGAAGATATGAGAAATGGTTGCCATGGTAACAAAATATAAATATTTTACCATGCTTCATAATTTTGACATCTGAATTCAAATATTCCCTACTGCCGGGAACTAAATACATGTCGACACAAAAAATCTGGTGGTGACAAGCACAGTACACAACTTTCGATTACCGAAGGTAAGAGAAAGTTGTGTGCTGTGCGCCAGTCACACCAGATTTTTTTTTTAATTATTGGTACAGTTATTGAGAGAATGTAATTTTAAATAAAAAGAGTAGATTAAATAAAAACAAAAAAAAAATACTCTTTCCCTTACAATTGCTTTATATAGCTATAAAATTAGAAACAATTTTGAATAGTAATTTAATTTTTTTCTAAATCTAAAAGTGAAGGACAATTGCATTTTTTTAGGGCCTCCACACACACACATTTCTTAATCAGATCCGGATCTATTCTTTGCTACAAGAAAAAATATCTGGTGTGACTCACCGCTGCACACAACGGGAATTGAAAGTTGTGTCACACCAGGTTTTTTTTGAAAAAAAAAAGGCTTCGGCGGGCGCCCCTGGACCTCCCCTCAGCTTGCTCGGGCCCGCCTGCGGCGGAGCCTCGTCATTTCATAATTGGACCCTGTTATGCAATGGTGTGTCAAAGACCAAACATCGATTTTTGAGAAAATTAACAATAAAGTTTTTTGTTTTCATTGGATTATATATAATTTTTCTTGTCAATTATGCAAGTAACATTAAATATAAATTTTTTTGGACATGCTTCATAAAAAATTCTATTAATTAAAGCATTTGAAACAATATTCCGTGCTTGACTCAATTTTGAATTTATTGGTCTTTGATACACCATTGCATAACAGGGTCCAATTATGAAAAGAAATTTTTTTTTTTTAGAAAAAAAACATTCACACTTTTTTCTCATTCACACTCACATTAGCTGGGCATACACGGAGAGGTAGAACTGTCGGTTTTGACCGGGGCGGTCCAATCTGTCGGGTCGATCCGCCACGGTTAAAACTTTCGTTATCAATTTGGCTTAAAAAAGTGGAGAGTTTGATCTGTCGGGTTGGACCGGGGCGGACCAGTCTGCCGGGCCGGCTAAAACCGCCACGGTTAAAACCGGCACGGTTAAAACCGTCATCACTCACAAACGTAAAGGAAAAACCCGCAGATAAACCCGTATAGTTGGCCCGCCACGGGCCAAACCGTACGTGTATGGGCAAAATCTTTGGACCGCGGCAGTTTTAACCGCTGATTTGACCAAATCCGTGGACTTTCGTCTTGACGAAAGTTTTGCCTGCCGACTAGACAGATCAAGTCAAGAAGCCATTGGAATTTCCAAGAAAAATGGAAATAGAAAATTATTTAAAAAAAAAAGTAATTAATCCTTTCTTCTCCTTTAAATAAAATCTTTAATTATCTGATTCTGAAGCTGCCAAAATGCGATTTAAGGTCCCCTGAGTCCATTTAAGTAGTTTTTGGAATGATGTCTGTGTGTATGTCTGTGGTATTTTGCACACATAAACTAGATGTAAAGGTCAAGAACTGAAAAGCTTTTGGTAAACATCGGACCATTAGGGGGCGCTCTAGAAGGAGGGCCAATATTTTTTTCTTACATAACCTATAATTTTTTTTGTATATTCAGAAACTAGACTTTCTCCCGAGTAAAATGATATACAGTATAATATTTGTATCCTAATTTGCCATGACCTTAAATGATATTTAAAAAAAATAATAATAATAAATTTGTTTTTGTGAATGGTGATTAACTAAAATATTTTAGAACATATTAATAGCTTAATTAATTAATAGGGGGGAGGGATAACTTATTTTCTTTAAATGGTCAAAAAAATAAATTTGTAAAAAATTTTTTGAAGTAACATGTCCTCCCCTACCCCCTCCAAAAATCGCGACTTAAAGAGATGGTCCGGGGCGGTCAAAACTGTCGCTTGTCCACTAACGAAAAGATCAGACCGTGAGTTCGGACCGCAGTCCAATCTGTTAGATTGATGCGTGGCGGTCAAAACTGGCGCGTGCTCGCCCACTAACGTAAAGATAAATCCGTGCGTTTGGACCGGCACGGTCAAAACCGACGGTTCTACCTCTCCGTGTATGCCCAGCTATTCACACACACATACACACAGTCTTTTCGGCAACTTAGGCCATTTAAGACTTTTACGATATCGGTTATTGATTAATATACATATTGGGGGTCCAGGCATTCTTATTTAAGCCATCTGGTATCCAAATGGCTTAAATAAAATCACCAGATTGCCTGGGGTCCGTACCCGCGGCGTTCGGTATAGAAGGTAGGCCCGCTACCAACTACACCAAATCCGGGGACGAAAAGAAAATTCTTATTACTATTCCAATCCAGCGCTTGCTTGAAGATTTCTTTACATTCATAGAATATATAAATACAAAGAATACTTAAATATTTCTCTATACATTTCCTATGGGAGAAATCGTAACTTTAAGAATTAATAACTCAAAAAGTTACGGGAATTTCGGGATGAAAATAATTTTCCTGTAATCCCGAGAAGGTCCTCTTTATGCATAAAAAATTTCATTTCAAAATTCCAACGGGAAGTTGCTTAAATAGAGCGTGACAGACGGACAGACATACATCCGGACATTAGTGAATTATATATATAGATCTCAGCAAAAAACATCGGAGATGCAAAAAGGGGCGCCTCGCATTATTTTTGCCCACCGTCGAGGTGAAATCAAAAAAATGCGCCTCGCTTTTCTGATTTATATAAAAGCGAGGAAATATTTTCACTTAAATAAAACCCCTACAGAATTTTATTTGTTTCATATATCCTCGCTTTTATATAAATCAGAAAAGCGAGGCGCATTTTTTGATTTCACCTCGACGGTGGGCAAAAATAATGCGAGGCGCCCCTTTTGCATCTCCGATGTTTTTTGCTGAGATTTCACTTCTTTTTGTGAAATATTACATTTAAATTTTATTTAATAATTTTTGCTTATTAAATATTAAGTTATCCCATGAATAGATCTTTTAATATGCATACCAAACAGTAAAAAATAAATACATCGTTTGGTATTAATTCAAAATGATAAACAGGATTTCGCCAAATTTTATAAAATTTTAGGATTTTTATTTTTGTTATGTTGGTAGGATGTAAATACATCGTGTGGTATCTATTCGAAACGATAAACATAGGATTTCACCAAATTTTATAAAATTTTAGGATTTTTATTTTTGTTATGTTGGTAGAATGTAAATACATCGTTTGGTATCCATTCGAAACGATAAACATAGGATTTCACCAAATTTTATAAAATTTTAGGTTTTTTATTTTTGTTATGTTGGTAGATTGTAAATACTTCGTTTGGTATTCATTCGAAACGATAAACATAGGATTTCACCAAATTTTATAAAATGTTAGGTTTTTTATTTTTGTTATGTTGGTAGCACTTCTTCTTATCACATTAATCTATTGTATTTCTATCTGAATGGATTTATCCTAAAAATTGTTATTCCATTAGGGATGAAAATTACTAATATTATTAGATATGTTCCTAGATGACGTCATCAGGGAGCAAAATAGTCAAAATTGTCTTTTTGCCATGTTAAAGATAGGACAAATTTGAAATTTTGAATACCTCTCAAAAAGTCACTTTTGATCCAAAATGAAATTTTATATCAAAGGTATCGGGTTTTTGATAGTATCTATTTGTATTTTAAATTTCATCCAAATCGGTCCAGCAGGGAAACCTGTAGCTTTGTCTAAAAATTTGAAAATTGAAGAAAAGAATGAAAAAAAAAAGAAAAAAAAAAAAAAAAGAAAAAAAGGAAAAATAAGAGACTAACTTTTGACCTTCCGAAATCGGCAAAATCTCAACTTTGAGCCTCTGCCATTCTTTTTGGGACTGGAATTTTTGAATTCGTGCTCAAAATAATCCTTATTTATTCTAGTTTAATATAAAAAAAATTTGGCTCCGATATCTTAAAACCTTTTTGAGATATTCGCCCAGAAAAGAGAAAAGTTTCTCAAAAAAATTTTTTCACGTCCCTATCTTTTATTAAGGATTTAAAATCATTCTTGATAATATAGTCTAGGGACGACTCGTCCATCTAAATGCAATGGGCCATTGGCATCTATTGCAATATCAACTAAATGGTAGTATTAAGAGTTTCTTTGCTTTCTTTTGCTTTTCACATGCTCGGCGACGAGTCGCTCCCGCGACTCTTGATATTCCATTCTAGTACCTGCTTGAAGATTTGTTTACGTTCATAGAATATACAAATGCAAAGAATACATAAATGGTTCTCTATTTCGGGGTCAGAGTAATTTTCCTGGATTCTCCTTAACGCCTTCTATAAAACAGCAAAATTTCATTTTAAAATTCCGCTGGGTAGTTGTTGGTCAAATAGAGTGTGACAGACTGACAGACAGACAGACGGACAATCCGCTACTATATATAGAGAGAGATTTTATTATATATTTTTCCTATCTGTAAAAGAGTAAGGTGTGCCTTGACCTATGTAACAAAGTATTGATACTCTTTGGTTATATTGATGATAAAAAATGGCTAGAGGCCTTTTGCCAACATCATTTTTACTTTCTCTTACCTCTATATATGTTAATATTTATATAGAGAGTATTGGAATAATATCAAAAATTCAATGTCGAAATTTTGATAGATATACACGTTTTGAAATCCCCCCGAATCTAAAAAAAAAGTGGTTTTTGCGACATGTTCTGTCTGTCTCTGTGTGTGTATATGTATCCAATAGGGTATTTGACAACATTGAAAATATACTACAAATTGTGGTCATCCTAGTAGAAATAGCCTAAAAAAACATATTTCACTTTATTTTAAACTAAAATATGTATATTTTTTACAAATTACACGTAAAAAAAAAAAAATAGAATAATTTTCGAATTTTTTTCTGTGATCGAAACGCTCTGCGATTGGTTGCAACTCTGATGTCGTATCATTTTAGTAAACATGATTGAGCCTTGATCTTTGAGTCATCAGAGTTTACTCCCTGCTTTGAATTAATTCCACGTTCTCGAAATGGATACGAATTTTGTTCAAATACCCTATTTAAAGCATGAAGCAATTGGGCTAGGAGGTTGGAATTTTATATTTAAGTTAGGTACCCTCCCTGGGACCTAACACGATGCTTTTAAACACACACAGACCAAAGAGTACTAGTACTTTACTGATGCACTTTTTCAGTTTTTTTTTTCGATTTTTTCGAAATTCGCTTCAACGATTTTGAATAAAATTCAAAAAATCAATTATTTTTTATATGGTCTATATAACGTATATTCTCATTTTTCCATTGAAATCTTCTGAAGCCCACTTTACTCTTGTGCTTCATAGGAAAGATAGGAGAAATGGTTGCCATGGTAACAAAATATAAATATTCTCCCATACTTATAAATAGAGACCGGAAAAAAAGCATAAAAAAATGGAAAAAAAGTGCTTAAAAAAGCATAAAAAACTTGAATAAAAAGTTGTTAAATAAGCATAAAAGTTGAAAAAAAGCATATCATAAGCAATTTTTATTCATACCAATGGCGTATACAAATTTTTTTTTTAAATAAACTAAATTTATTCCGCCCCGCCCTGCGAAAAATTTTGTTTTTGCGGAACCAAATTTTTTCACCCTGGGGAAAATTTTTTTTTTACAGGGCTATATTTTTTCACCCTGCGGGGTTTTTGGAAAATTTTTTTTTTTTTTGTGGGGCCGCCCCCCCTCCCCCTTATACACGTCCCTGGTGTATGCGTGTGTGAATGGGAAAAAAGTGTGTTTTTTAATAAAAAAAACACAAAAAAATTATAAATATTCGTAAAATAAGTTCAAATAAGCACGAAAGGGAAAAAAAGCATGAAAACTCAAAAAAAGCAAAAAAAGCATAAAAAATGCAATCTCAATGCACTTAGTTTTTCCTAATTCGTATAGAAATTAAATATCTAATTGCTGCTTATAAAATTGAGCAATAAGCATTTTGCTTAAAATCCGGTCTCTACTTATAAATTTTACATCTGCCCTCGGGGCTTGGCGTAGAGGTTAGCGTGCTAACCTCGTATACCAAACGTCGCGGGTTCGGACCCCAGGCAGTCCGATGATTTTATTTAAGCCAATTGGATACCAAATGGCTTAAATAAGAATGCCTGGACCCTATATATGTATATTAATCAATAACGGATATCGTAAAAGTCTTATATGGCCTGTGTTGCCGAAAAGACGGTGTGAATGAGAAAAAAGTGTGAGTGTTAAAAAAAAATATCGGTATAATTATATGTCGAACCAAAAAATCTGCTGTGCGACCAGTCACACCACTTTCTTGTGGTTAACCCAATTGCTTTTGTGTCAAAAGACTATTAATTAAATGATTTATTTATCACATATTTCTTTTAATCATTATTATGGGAACGCGGATTAAATTAAGGAAATAGCTGCATTAAATACGTTCTGTATATTGTGTAAGCTTTTGAATAAAATGACTAAACAAATCGTGACCAGATTTAATGGGGGGGGTTGAAGGGAAATTCGAAAAAAATATTCTAGATTGAAGAATCAATGAAGTAGATAGTGTTTTCTTAATTCATTTTAATTTATGAAAATTAAGAAAGAGGGGAAAAAAATCATTGTGTTGTCTTATGAAACCACGATGCAAGTGAAACTTTTTTCGGATCGTAGGCGTTTAACTGAAAATTTTCAGAAAATTATTCAATTAAGGGTATTAAAATCGCGTTTTTAATCTTAACTTAATAATTGGAAAATGTGAAATCAATAGACGCATGTTAAAAACTGAGAACAATATATTGTTCTCAGTTTTTTAACTTCTTCAAATACTAAATAAATATATTTATTTAGTATTTGAAGATTTGAATCATTTTAAATTATTTTAAAAATTATATTTTATCAAATTAAAAATTTAATAATTAAATCTCACAATTATTTTGTTATAATTCGTCATATATATTAAATTTCAAATTTCCTTTGTCGTCACGGCTTGTGACGTCATGGCTTGTAGCGTCACAGCCTGAAACGCGCGAAAAAATTTGAGGGGATCAAATAAAAGTTTCACCTTAAAAAGAGAGCTAGCTTAATTTTCCACCCTTTAAAAGGGCAAGAAGGGATATTCCCTTTCTGTGGTTCTATTCGTTTGCATAATCCTTAAATAATTAACCAATTGAAGGATGGCGCTGATCCAATTAAACGCAATTGCCAATTAGTTTAATTAGATTGCCTAAAAGCTTTAAACGTCATCTTTGTTTTTTTTAAGAGGAAGGATAGAAGAATTTATCACTAGCCATTGCATGCTCACATATTCATTTGTTATCATTAGGGAATGAATTTTCAGGCGAAATATAAACAATCATTTAAAATAAACGTTTTAAAAAATATTCTCCTTCCTCTATAATGTAATTTCCAGTATAGGTAAATTGGATTGCCTTTATCTCAAAAAGTAGAGTCAATTCGACAAAAATATTATTTTTGTATTCAGCAGACCAAAATTACTTAAAATTGTTTAATCCCATGTAACAGAATCCGTGTCGACATATGTCGACGTTTCGGCCGATTTTTCCGGCCTTTATCAGGACTTGTGCAATATTTGCCTCGAGCTCTTGGCAACTCCTGACATAATGTTGGTGCGAACATTCGTTCTGGTTCAAATCGAGACAAACATAGCACATCCGGAAAAATCGGCCGAAACGTCGACATTTGTATAAAGCCGAAAAATATGTTTTTTTGCTTTCGACTGCCTTATTTTTTCTCATTAGTAAAATTTACTAAATTTTTTTATCAAAGATAAATCGATTCTCAATACCTCTTTATTTAACTAACTGCATCACTCGCCTTCGGTGAACTTCGTATGCGGTGGATCTTAGCGTTTAATCATGTCCCGTAATTTTTCAGACAATCTATATATATGAAAATGAAATGGGAAAAATATATGTATGTATTTATCTCAGCCAAAAACATCGGAGATGCAAAAAGGGGCGCCTCGCATTATTTTTGCCCAGCGTCGAGTGAAATCAAAAAAATGCGCCTCGCTTTTCTGATTTATATAAAAGCGAGGAAATATTTTCACTTAAATAAAACCCCTACAGAATTTTATTTGTTTCATATATCCTCGCTTTTATATAAATCAGAAAAGCGAGGCGCATTTTTTTGATTTCACCTCGACGCTGGGCAAAAATAATGCGAGGCGCCCCTTTTGCATCTCCGATGTTTTTGGCTGAGATTTCACTTCTTTTTGTGAAATATTGCATTTAAATATTATTTAATAATTTTTGTTTATTAAATATTAAGTTATCCCATGAATAGATATTTTAATATGCATTCCAAACAGTAAAAAATAAATACATCATTTGGTATTAATAGATAAGATTAATTTTTTGTGAGGACGTGTTTGTGATCGCTCCGTGTAAATGATACGTATTGGTGGGTTTTTGCTGGCCGATTTTTGAGTTTTTTGGACCATCTTGACGGACGTGAGGCTGTGCTTCTTGTCCCGGCGTATCCAGTTCGAGGAGGGAAAGGTGACCGGCCCAGTAAGGACTTTCTGTTTTTGTTTTAATAAATTTTTATTTAATGAAAAATTTATTATCTTAATCCGATTTGAGTGGATTTGTGCATTTAAAATAGAACAGAAGGAATAACTTTTCTACAAATTTCTGAGAATTTTTGATATTCATAGCGTTTCGGTTGTGAACGGCCCGGGATGAGCAAATGTGGTAAATGCACTAAGGCCCCCAAAGCGGGTACAAAATGTCATAGACTGCAAAAAGTGTAAAAATATCTTTCACTTGACGTGCGTTAATTTGAAATTGGAAGACCTGGACTTTATAAAAGAAAATTCACAATCGTGGTACTGTTTTAAATGTGTCCCAATCATGAAGGCGGATAACTCGAGAGATGGCACACCGGCCTCACCAGCCGTTCGGCAAAAGAAGTTTCGATACCGCTGTGGACTTGAGCGAATTATCGGCGAAAATTGACTCGATTTTACAACAAAATGATCTAATCTTGGGGCAAAACAAGGAGATAAAGGCTACCATTGGTCAACTTCACGCCGATTTTGAAGAAATCACCAAACAGGTCGCTTTGTTATCCAACTCTGTAAAAGACCTTACAGAACGAGTCGAATCCGTCGAATCTGAAAATTCATCATTGAAATCGAGACTGTCTGCAGCCGAGGGACGGATAAACATCATGGAGCAGAACAACTTACTTACCACGAATACGATTGAAATCCGGGGGTGCCCATAAGATCAAACGAGGACCCCGAACAGATCGTTGTGAACATGAGCAAGGCATTCCACATGAATTTATCTTCGACGGATATAAGCGCCGCTTATAGGGTGGGCAAAGGTTTTGGCCGCCGCAATGAAGATCCGCCGCCACCAATCTTGGTTCGCTTTGCTCGCAGACGCGTCAGGGATGATTTCCTGAAGGGGCGCAAGGTCAGGACCACGCGGGAGTTGGGGGTGGAATGACAATGAAACGCATGCCATATACGTGAATGAGGCACTTTCTCGGGTCAATAAACTTTTATATAACAAGGCCAAGGAATTAAAAGACTTAATAAACTCAAATTTTTATGGGTTCAGGAGGGTCGTGTGCTGGTTAAAAGGGCGGAGGGCCATTCGGTGGTGCATGTGGTGAGTGACGAGAGCTTGAAAAATTTTTGAGAATTATATGGTTCTATAGATGGCCAAGTGATATTTTATTTGTGTGCACTTCTATCACAGCCCATATTTTGAAGTGTCACTCTCCATCGGTGTTACTTTGTTTTATCTGTTCATGTGTTCGCGGACTGTCGCTCTCGCCTCTTGTGCTTCTCCTTATGTGCCCCATCTGTCACTTTTACTTTGTTCGTTTGTTGTCAAACATTATTTCCATGATTAATTCTAACCGAGACTATACCAATCATTACTCACTATTAAATCTTATTTTTCTGTTTATATACACACGCATGCACTCAAGTCATTATTTATTGTTGAATTTTGTTTTTTTGATTATTCACACTTATACACATTCTAGTCATTTATTGTTAAATTTTATTTTTTTAATTATTTACACTTACACACATTCTAGTCATTTATTGTTAAATTTTATTTTTTTAATTATTTACACTTACACACATTCTGGTCATTTGTTGTTGGATTTTGTTTTTTTGATTGTTCACGGTTGTACACATTCTGGTCGTTTGTTGTTAGGTTTTATTTTTTTGATTGTTTGCTCATGTACTCTTCGCGGCGAATGTGAAATAATGGAAGGTCGCATCACGGCTGAGGCTGAAAGCATTATCTATGGATAGACTGGATGGTAATTTTGTTTCAGCTGCAGACATGAGTGGTCATGCAGCGGGGCGGTTTGCATTTTCTAGACTTAACCTGTGTCATGTTAATGCTCAGTCGCTGCCGGCCCATTTTGATGAGTTCAAGTATTTTTTTGAGGATTCTGAGTTCGATGTTGTTTGTGTTTCCGAAAGTTGGCTTAAACCCTATATGGACTCATCTCTTGTGTGTCTGAACGGTTTTAATTTGTTTAGAAATGATAGAAATGATAGACGTGGGGGCGGTGTGGCGGTGTATGTTAGATACCCAATTAAAACTAAGGTTATATTTAAGACAACCGACGGCCAGGGTATTGAGGCAATTGCTATGGAGATAGTTACTTCTAATGTTAAATTGCTTCTTGTTGTGGTGTATCGTCCTCCAAACAGCGAATTTCGGAACACCATGGAATCTTTATTGATGGATTATATGTCTCTCTACAATGATATAATAATAACGGGTGACTTTAATATTGACTATTTATCAGATT
>JAKCPI010016495.1:0-86053 GCA_023213315.1 Euborellia annulipes | reverse complement strand
ATATAGGGTTTCAAATATTTGCAAAATAATTTTTTTAATGTTTATTTTCTTAAAAAAGATAACCCTAAAAATAAACCACATTGATCGCTTCTCTCTCTCTTTCTCTCAGAGGGTTGCTTAATGAGAGTCCACGACACCTGCGCCTAATTGGCTACGATTACAACTTGCAGCCCTTGGGAACCGCCATTAAAATAAAGCTCTTAGATCATTAGCGCTGGGAAAAACACCAAATTTATAGACATAGTAAAATTAATAAATTCACCTAAGAAATGATGTTTACAAAAATGAAGAATTTGTTTTCAAGAGCAGGGAAAAAAAAAATATTTTTATCGAACAAAATTACGTAGGACGAAAATAATGAGATAAAATTTTGGAAAATTTAAAATTTATTTTATACATTTAAGATTTTTCTCTAATTTGTATATGGATGGATTGATTTTATGGTATTGTTCGTCCTCAGCCACCCGGCCCACAACCTTTTTCAGATCCCGGGTTACCCAGTCGGAGGTACAGCTCCTTCTCAGCCACACGGGCAGTTCCTCGGTTACCCAGTCAGAGCAATCCTCATTTTAAGGCACTTAGGCCACGTCTAATTGGGCCCTTTGTGTTTGTGGGGTGAGATTTTTTCCCACTTTCCTACCCTATGAGGAGACTTCGGCAATGTTTAAATCAGTGGTTCCCAACCTGGGGGCGATCGCCCCCAAGTGGGCGATTTGGGATATCAGGGGGGGGGGGGCGATTGGGGGGGGGGGGGCGATGAGTATTCAAAGGGAGAAAAATTATTAGAATTAACTAAAATTTAAAAGAATAAATCAAAGAGAAAAGTCTCCTATTTACAGGATGGTCAGGAAAGAAGAGGAAAAAATATTGTCATAAAAATAAAATAGTCTGAAGATAATTCCAATCTAGAATTGAAACGTCCCAATCTAGAATGATTGATTAATAATTTTAGTCATTTTTGTTTTCATTAAATAAAGATTGACCGAAAAAAAGATCCATTTTTGTTATTTTCTTCATAAAAATAAAATTATTATTAGATTTTTAAAAGGTTACGCTAGGAAAGAAATCAGACAAAAATTTAATCAATCTTTATCTAATTTTTAATTTCGATTGCCGTCGTTTCGGACGCAAATCGCATCCTTCCTCAGGACAACAGGTAGTATCATATCTGTATTTTACTAACTACCGATTGTCCTGAGGAAGGATGCGATTGCGTCCAAACGTCTGCAATCGAAATTAAAAATTAGATAAAGATTGATTAAATTTTTGTCTGATTTCTTTCCTGGCGGCTTCCATCCTACTCATATTTGAAAATTTCAACTTTTAAGTCACTATTTCTGCAGGTGTTGTATTTTTTCACTTTGAAAAGAAAACGTTATCTGAGGAACTTGAGTGATTCACTTTGAAATAAAGTACTTTTTTGTTAAAAATTTTAAATCATGCAATGAAAATGAAAAGGGGGCGATAGGTGATAGACAACCTCCAGAAAGGGGCGATGGGCCAAAAAAGGTTGGGAACCACTGGTTGAAATTATTTGCGGCAAGCTGGATCCGAACCCGAGCCGTGTTGAGTTATTTATATTGAATAATTATAATTTAGACTAATCTAGAGGATCCAACCCCTCCCCCCTTCACCGGGTGCCAAAATGACCTGGCAAGGAGATGATAACATACCCTGTTAGAATTTGCATTTATTTATTAATAAAATTCTACTCTTTGTTGACAGAAAACAAATTTGCCATTAATCTTATTTTTGGAAATTTATCTCTCTCACTCTCTCTTTTATCCCCTCCCTCTTCTTTTAGTTATCACACACGCAAATAAATCTGATAAAGTTTGCTAGAACTTGTTATAGGCTCTATATCTATATAGCGAGCGGTTTGCTTTAACCTTGTGTTAACACTCGAGTCTACTCCTCAGTTTGATTTATTTTAACTCCTTTCTCTCTTGTTAGGAGAAACCATGTTTCATTTTTCGTGGACATGTTCTTCCAATATTTTTGTGAAATATCAAAAAAGAAAAAAAAATTATAAGCAAAAGGAAGGGAAAGTGAGAGAAAGAGAGACGGACTTACGAGTAGATCGCAAGTGTAACATCTTTTCAAGATTATCTTAAAAAGATATTTATTCAAGGTAAAGGAAGAACTTGGAACGCAATTTTATTTTCTCTCTTCAAATATATAAAGTACCATTTAATGTTTGACAAGAGAAGGGTTTGCATTTCTTTTGCAAATAAAATTTTGCTAGGAAAAAAAATGAGAAAGAAAAATATCAAATAAGAAATAGATATATATATTTTTTGAGAAAGAAAGAGTGAAAGAAAACTATGTAAAAAAAATTTATTTGACTAACTTTATTATTTTTATAGGCTACATAGGCCGATCCTAAGATAAGTTAGGAGTCCTGCTTTCTCTCCTTTCCTTGTGGAAAATAAAAAAATATAAACGCAAATAATAAAAAAAAAAAAATTAATAAAAATAAATTCAAATATAAGGCAATCTGAATACCAAACTCTTCTTCGCCGAGATTAGCATAGAATAAATTAAATTTGTTAAGCTTTATTAAATGCAGTTTCTCAACCTTTTTTATGTGGTCTCTTTTTTTTAGTATTAGATCTTTAGAGTTTACTCCCTCCTCCCTTTCCATTTTTTAAAAAATTTAAAGTCTTTTTCGGCATCGAAGGTTATTTAGACTCAGGTCTTTATTTATTTCAATTGGATTGGTATCCCCAGGCACAAGAGGCAGAAACTCTACCACTGAAAGCCATGGCCCAAGGGCCCCTTTCCATTTAAAATAATTAAGAAAAAAAATTACATTTTCTTTTATTTACCTTAATAGAAAAATTAAGGCATTATTCAGGTCTATTCTCTAAGTTAATACTTTCTTGTCTCAAATTGCTATTCTGCAAGCAAAAATTTAAAGCTAAAGAGGTTAACATTTACTTTGTTAGTGTTAAAAATTAATGTCATGTCTAGGGAGTGCCTTTAATATTTTAAAGCCGTATTTAATGCATAAAAATGGCGTCTTTACCCTAAAAAGTAAGGTTAGGATTTTGACAGCCTTGAAATAAAAACAACATTTTAACGTTATTGTTAAAACTTTGTATTGAAAATAGCATTTTTCAACGCTGGCGTGTCAAATAGGCCTACTAGAGAGAAAATAACAAATCAAATTAGTAATGCGCATGCGCGAGAGCTTATCTAGGTGTCTAAAAACACGAACAAGCAGAAAACATAGCAATGTTCATATGAATCGCCAACATCTGATGCTAAAAAATAAAATGTTAACGTCACTGTTAACATTTGGTTTAGAGAATAGCATTTTTAACGCTGATGTTATTACTTTAATTTATAACGCCCATTTGTTGATGTTAAATTTTAACGTCTGTTTTTAGAGAAAAGACCTGATTGAGAGTCGTTCCCACGTTTTAAAAATAAGTAAAATAATTTTAATATTATGTTTAACTTATTTTCCCGTATTATTTCTTTAATTTATTATTTATTACTCTAATTCGTTTCCTTCAATTGTTTGTGACAACTGTCATGCCGAAATAATCCAGATGTGCCCTTTGGTTCACCTGCGTCCTTCTGTTAATCTCTGGAGGGATCGCGGTTTTAGGGTTTCATCAGAGACGACTTTACTGGACAAACAACCAAATTAGGGATATTTACAGCCACAAGAGGAATCAGATTTTCTAAAATAATCCTTAAACTGCCTTTTTCAAGTGTATTGATAGAATATTATTAAATTATCTCGCTATTATATGATCATTTATTCTTTATAGTCTGGGTAAATTATAAATATTATTGGTAATTTTTAATAAATACATTACTTTTTAATTTCTCATATACGAAGTAGATAAAGTTTCATAATCATTAAAAATTCGAACTTTTGATGATTCCCGAGTTCTCAAGTCCAAAAAAAAAAAAAAAAAACGGGAAGCGAACCCTTGATCCTTAGCACAAAAGTTCAATGTATACCACTGCGCTACGGGCCTGGGACTAATGGAAAAATAAATAATAGAATAGAAAAAAATAAATTCTTTAAATAATTTTTTTTTCACCTCCTTCACGCATAATAAGGGATAACACAATCAATACATACAAATAATTGAATTACTTTCATGTGATTTCAACTAATGCTAGAACATAATTGAAATTTGATTATAAAAAACTTTGTGCTCATAGACTATAATAAACCTACAATTGTATTTGTACTTATTGCCTTACAGTATATTATAGAAATCAGAGGCTGAATAATTGGATAATGAAGACGTATCCTTATTTTAAGTAGAACAAGACCAATCCTCTTAAACTTTGTGAAGATTATACTGGTATAGTTTTTGGGATCTATTCATTTGAATAAGACATAATCAATAAATATCTCGATTCGTCATAAGAATATTTAACAAGTTTTTGTGAGCATGAAGTAATAAACTTTTTTTTAAATAAAATTTTGAATATTTTATATAGCTTAAGGCTGAACGCACACCAATTCAGCAAAAACATTTTTGGACAAAACGTTTAGTCCAAGAGCAATGCCAATGCCAACGCACACCGATTGAGCAAAATGCTCAATGGCAAAACATTTTGTTCAATGATGTCGAATCATGCTCAATTGTGTTTTGCCTCCTCGGTGTGAGTTGACCCATAGAAAAGCATTGGAAAAACAGTTTTAGGCACGATTAGTCAAAAACGTTTTTGCTCAATTGGTGTGCGTTCAGTCTAAATGAAAAAAGTATCAAAGAATTAATTGCGAAATTTTAGCCAAAAATGACTTACCATTTTTTACTTTTACTTTCATTCATTAAAGCAACCAAAATAAGTAAAATCTTAAAGATTAATAAAAAAAAAAAAAAAAAACATCCCAATTAAAGATTTAGGTGGACGGAAAATGAAAATGGATCTTTCAAGTCGAAATCATTTTATTACTTACCAAATAAAAATATTCCATTTTTTTTAATCTTCCATTTCAATTTTCTCTTTAATTTAATTGTAGGTCCCGGTTGGGAATCAAATTAACTCAGACTCAATCTACATATATTATACTTAACACGTCATGCATATTTAAGGACTTTCCTTGAAATTAAACATTTTACATTCAATAGAGAATGTTGTGTTAATAATTATAAAGGTAAAAATGAAAAAAGAAAAAAAATTGTCACAAGAAAATTTTATTTCCGAAGAAATAATTTTAATAAAAGTTCTTAGGTTTGTTTTCGTTGAGCGTAACTGTTGATTTAGAAAAGTTTTTTTTTTTTTTTTTAATTTTTAAACACTCACACTTTTTTCTCATTCACACTCACACTCACACACACATTCACACAGTCTTTTCGGCAACTAAGGCCATTTAAGACTTTAGACGATAACCGTTGTAATTAATATATCTATTTGGGGTTCAGGCATTTCTATTTAAGCCATCTGGTATCCAAATGGCTTAAATAAAATCATCGGACTGCCTGGGTCCGAACCCGCGACGTTTGGTATAGGAGGGAGGCGCATTTAGAAAAGTTGCTAAACAATAAGCCATTTTGGCTGACCTAATAGATTTTTCTGCTCACCAAAACACGAATATTTTAAATAACTTTTTTTAAAATTATATTTCAGTATATATCTACTTTTTAAAAATAATTTGATAAAATGTTAAACCTAATGAATTTTAGTTAAAAAAATTTAAAAAAAATCCACAAGTTCCTCAGTATAAACGAACACGCTGTAAAATAAATCCCATATATTAAGTTGATAACGTCGCTAGCAAGGCGTGAATCTTACCGTTTAATTGCTATACGCTTAATATGACCTCATTTTCGAAATCGATAAGAGACTAAGAGAGATAGAAAGAGAAGGGATGAGGAATATTAATAAAATATTAAGTTGCCTCTTGAGGAAGACGACGGACGGACGGACATTAAAGTTTGTGCAAAGAGATAAGATTTGCAAGGTATAGAGAAGGAATCGAACTTGCAACTTGGAGTTGAAATATCCTTCCTTCGGATTCATTCTATCACTCTTTTTCCAATTCCTTTCAATCCCTTACTTTTTCCTATTTGATTTCCTTTTTTGCCATTTTTTTTATTTCTACCTTCCGGAGTAATTAGAAGTATTGTATTACAGTTAAAGAGTTAGTTTTGGAGATATAAATTTTAATTTAAATCTAATATATGAAGATGAAAAGGATTCATTTTGACATGATAGTTCACCAAGACTTCTCTAATGGCCTCAAATGCCCTATGGACAAATAGTACGTTTGTTTATATTACTTTCTCTTACCTCTATATATATGTTAATATATATAGAGAGAGAAAGTATTGGATTCATGTCAAAAATTGATGTCGAGATTTTGATGGATATACACGTTTTGAGGTCTCCTGAATCTAAAAAAGTTGTTTTCGCGACATAGTCTGTCTGTCTGTCTGTGAACAAAATATCTCAAGAGCGAAAAGAGAGCTAGGCGGTTGAAATATTATATTTAAGTTAGGCGCCCCCATGGGACGTGACACGAAGCTTTTGAACAAAATCGACCAAAGAGTACTAGTACTTTACTGATGCACTTTTTCAGTTTTTTTTTTTCGATTTTCTCAAAATTCGCTCCAACGATTTTTTTTTTAAATTCAAAAATCAATTATTTTTTAGATTCTCTTTAAAATGTATATTCTTATTTTGTGATTGAAATCTTCTGAAGACCATTTTACTCTTGTACTCCATAGGAAAGATAGGAGAAAAGGTTGCCATGGTAGCAAAATATAAATATTTTCCCATAGGCTACTTATAAATTTTACATCTTGAAAATCGAATGTACCGTACTGTCGGAAACTAAATACATGTCGACACAAAAAATCTGGTGAGACAAGCACAGTACACAACTTTCGATTACCGAAGGTAAGAGAAAGTTGTGTGCTGTGCGCCAGTCACACCAGATTTTTTATTTTACTTTCTCTTACCTTATATATGAAATATATATAGAGAGAAAGTATTTCGATCATGTCAAAAATTCGTTGTTGGGATTTTGATGGATAAACATGTTTTGAGGTCCCCTAGTCCAAAAAGTGGGTCACGCAAATTGGTCTGTCTGTGTGTCTTGTGTGACGATTTTAAGCATGAAGGAATTGAGCTACTGGATTTAAATTATATATTTAAGTTAGATACCTTCCCGGACACTCAAAATAAACTTTTGAACAAAATCGCACAAAAGTACTAGTACATTATTGATGTACTGTGTATCTGTCTGTCTGTGAACAAAATATCTCAAGAACGAAAAGAGCTAGGAAGTTGAAATTTTATATTTAAGTTAGTCACCCCCCCTGGCACGCGACTCGAAGCTTTTGAACAAAATCGACCAAATAGTACTAGTACTTTACTGATGCACTTTTTCAGTTTTTTTTTCGATTTTCACAAAATTCGCTTCAACGATTTTTATTAAAATTCAAAAATCAATTATATTATTTTTTACATGCTGTTTAAATATATATATTCTCATTTTGCCCTTGTAGCACACTTTACTCTTGAACTTCATAGGAAAGATAGGAGTAATGGTTGCCATGGTAACAGAATATAAATATTTTCCCATGCTTATAGATTTTACATCTTGAATTTTAATATATCGGTGGAAACTAAATATATCTCGACACAATAAATCTGGTGCGATCAGTCACACCAGATTTTTTTACATGCTCTTTAAAAAGTATATCAGTAAAATTTTCGTGAAAATTGTTTGAATTACACTTTGCTGATGTAATTCAGTTTTTTTTTTCAAATTCATTTTCTGGCTCGTCCTTCCATAGAGCCAGCCTAATGTTAAATCCCTATGGGGATTTGCATGTTAATTTCGATTCAAAAGGGAACTTTTTACACATTAAAAAACATAGTTTATTTCAAGAAGTTTTAAAATTTAAAACATTTAAAATACACAGAGAGCCTATGGAAATTTTGAATCAATTGACTTTTATTTAACTATTTTGCTGCCCTCGGGGCTTGGTTAGGAGTTAGCGTGCTAACCTCGTATACTAAACGTCGCGGGTTCGGACCCCAGGCAGGTCCGATGATTTTATTTAAGCCATTTGGATACCAAATGGCTTAGCCTGGACCCCAAATATGTATATTAATCAATAACGGATATCGTAAAAAAGGCCATATAAGGCCTGAGTTGCCGAAAAGACAGTGTGTATGTGTGTGTGAAAATGGGAAAAATGAATGAAAAATGTGAATGGGAAAAAAGTGTGAGTGTTGAAAAGTTGTGTGCTATGCTCCAATCACACCAGGTTTTTTAAAAAGAATAAAAAGAACTCTAAATTATTTTTTGACATTCTAATAAATTATTGCAAACAAATCGTAATGATGAAAAAAAAAAATCTTTTTTCATCTCATACGAATAGTTTTTGATTTGAAATTGAATAAACAAACGGCTGGATGCAAGGTCATATCCACCTTAATTGCAATGTTACCTTCATGTTCCGGGCGTGATTTATACGCAACGAAGCTAATTACACGACGGATGGAAATCTAGACAAAGAATTCTCTTTTTTTTTTAATAAAAAAATAAATTCAATAATCCAATGGATAGAGAAGAGACGAGTTTAAATTTAAAAAAAAATATATAATAATAAGATTGTGAAAATTTTCATAAGAACATTTGCACACTTAACAAATACGTATATTGTTTAAAGGGAATAAAAAAATTTATTCAAATTGAAATTTTTTTGTTCTAACTTTACGATACCAATTTAATTCCACAGACAATAAAAGAATTGGTCAACTTTTTTTTTTAGAATAAAAAAACACTCACACTTTTTTCACACTCACACTCACATTCACACAGTCTTTTCGGCAACTTAGGCCATATAAAACTTTTAGTAAATCCGTTATTGATTAATATACATATTTAAGGTCCAGGCTAAGCCATTTGGTATCTAAATGGCTTAAATAAAATCATCGGACTGCCTGGGGTCCGACCCGGGACTTTTGGTATACGAGGTTAGCACGCTAACCCCTACACCAAGCCCCGAGGGCTCAACTTTTTTCACTTTCAGATGAATATTCTTAATATTGATATGAAAATAATTTAAGCAAAATTATCAAAAGTGTATCTAAAATATCGTTAATTGCTACACCTCACCTGGTAATGTTAAATATAAGAATAAATAATAAAATGTAAAAAAAAAAATTGTAATCATGATCCATGAGATTTCAAAAGACGAAGAAAGAAATTATGTAGAAGGCTTTTGTAAATGGTAAATGTATAAATGTAATCTAATATAGAAATCAAAGAAAAAGAAAAGAAAAGGAAAAAGAGAAAAATCAGGCAAATATGATTTATTTGATCAGTTTCATTCCTAGGTTGGGATTATCTCTAAGATAATCCCCAATTCAGGTCTTAAATTTTTTAAGCGACTATTTATGTTATACTTGGAAAAACTTGGTAATTATTTTTTTTTTATATAGGCTATAATTAATTAGGGTCTGACCGAAACAAGATTTTTAGCTGAAACCGAATTTCGGCCGTACAAAACATGGAAATTTTTTAAGAAATTTACCACTAGCTAGTTATACATAGAAAATTTACATTAATTTAATCATAAATTATGTGATATCTCATTTTTTGAAAAAAATGGACTTACACTACTTTCAAAATAAACGGCCCATATATCAGCACTCCTAAAACCTCTTAACGCCTTTGAGTTAGGCATCCAAAACGTCACACTCACACTTCCGTGCCCCGCCTGTGTGAGGAAAACATTAGGCATTCGTGAGCGTGTGTCGTTTAGGATGCCTAACTCAATGGCGTAAAGAAGTTTTATGATAGTGCTGATATATATGCTCTGAGTGGTATAAACAAATTAAGAATTGACTCTTATACGAAACGCAATTAAATAACACTCGCAAAATTTACTTTTATGCTGCTTGCGCTCATATCTTAACGGCAAACAAAAAAACAAAATACCAATTCAAATACGTATTTAAATTACATATAAGAAATAAACACAATCACACCGCCCAAATTTGAAATTATAATTTAATAAATTTCAATCGAATATAAAAAACGAAAAAATAAAATCACTTTTTACTTTTTTTTTAATTGTGAATTATTAGTAATGTGACTCTTGAACTTTTCCATTGGCACCCATAAAACGGTTTCGATTCATTGAATCGAACTGATAAATCTCTTTCCCTCTCTTGCGTGCCCTAAAGGCCTAACTAATTAATGGCATTAAAGAGAGCCATTGTTAAAATTGAAACTACAATACTGTCATTGGATCAGTGATCATGAAAATGTATTGAATATATTGAGATAAATTTTCATTTACTAAAATGAAATTTTAAGATTTAAATTTTTTTTTTTTTTTGAGAGGGGTGCGTATTAATATTCACTCCTCATCTACTAAATTTATACTTATTAATTTTTTTTTTACTCTGAAAAATAAAATATTCATATTTTTCTTCTATTATTTCATTAACACATCACACCTTTAAATGATAGTACAGTGGAACCTCTCTGAACGAGCATAATTCGTTTCCTCTTAAAGCGAAACACTCGTTATGCAAAACAATAACATTCTCCCCCATGAGACAGACTGATGTAACACTCACAATCCGGGACTTCCCCTCTCTTCACCACTCGTTACGCGAAACGTCGCTCGTTAAGTAAGTCATTCTTTTACAATTTGTTTTACTCGTTATGCGAATTACTCTTTATAAAAGGTACTTGCTAAGCGAGGTGATCTTAATCAGGGACAGCCGGAATGCTTTCGAGGCTCCTCCCTGAGCTCGAGGAGGTGCACCCAGGACCAGAAGATTGATAGAAAGGGTAGATCCTTGGTTGAATTTATGGAAAGCATTGGATTGATGGTGATTAACGGCAGATCAATTGCCGATCCCACAGGACATATTACTCATATTAGTACTCAAGGGGCCTCAGTCCTAGATCTTGTATGGTGCAATGGTGAAAAATTATCCTCGATCTATAACTTAAGAGTGGACCCATCTGTCACAACCTCAGATCATCTGCCGATTACTGTAGATTTATCCCTGAGATCACCTAAACCTTTCAAGAAAACTCAGTTTAAAAATAAAAACATGAAGCTGATTTGGAAACCAGAGCGGAAAGATGAATACAGAAGAAGAATGAACCTTTCCCCAGACTGCTGTGTACGCGAACCCCACCTTTCTATTAATGCTTGGAACAGTAATTTTATGGACGCGGTGACCAACACTAGCAGGGACATGAACCTTCTTGTGGAGTACAACGGTTCTAGCCCAAATCCCAAAAAAGTGATGCCCAACAAACCTTGGTTCGATAGCGACTGTTTTGAGGCTAAGCCTGACCCTCCGTCAGGGAGAGTTTCTCTGCCTTTAGATTTAATAACTTTGATGCAACAAGAAGAGAGGCATTCGTAAAATCTAAAAGAGATTACTGGACGCTTATTAAATCAAAAAAAATCCTCTATCATAAAGAAATCATAAATAAGATTGAAAAGGCCCAAGATAGTCGCACATTTTGGGATGGCATAAATAGATTTCGCTCAAAGACAAGACATTCATATGTTGACCTCCTCACCTGGCAGACCTGGTTCCTGAGTCAATACCCTTCAAGATCCTACGAAGCAATTACGTTCTATGATGCTGGCCACCCTCTTTTGGACGCCCCTATTACTACTCTCGAAGTAGTTAACTCGCTAAAAAAGGCAAAATATAATAAAGCTCCGGGATCTGATTCAATGGCAAACGAATTTCTGAAAGCTCTACCGGAAAACTGGATTTGGTATTTGGAGGTGTTTTTCAACAAAATCTTCCACAATGAGACTGCCCCCTCTTCTTGGTCTGAGGTGGAAATTTTGACACTTCACAAGTAAGTCATTCTTTTACAATTTGTTTTACTCGTTATGCGAATTACTCTTTATAAAAGGTACTTGCTAAGCGAGGTTCTACTGTTATATATCATTATTAAAGTGTTTTTAGAAAAAAGACCATTATTTTTTAGCGCATAAAATATTTTTTATTTTAGTAAAGATAAATATTATGCATAATAAATTTTTTCTATATAAGGTAACATATTGGGTTAGCAACAAAAATTGAACTTACGCCATCGCTTAATCTATTATTACTTATACATATATCATTATTATTATACGAATATAAAGAATATTTGTATGATAGAGCTAATCTCAGAAAGTAATAAACGTATTTGAAGAATTTCTTTACTGGCCCGCCCCAGGCGAGCTTCCCCACTACAGTATAAATCTAATTTTAGAGTTTTATCCATTGAAATTGATTTCCGGATAGTGACATTTCCGTTCACCTGTGACGACATCCACCCCCCCCCCCACCTCCTTTCAGGATATCCTAGATGACACCATGTCTGCATTAATAAAATCCCACACTCTAATATCTTTCACATACTTTCTATATTACAATTTTTTATTTAATTGGTTTTTTTTTTTAATTCTAAAAAATCAAATTTTATGTAGTCTTCTATCTCTATTAAGTACATGTATTTATTTTCTTTTCATCTTTTAGAGAAGAAAAAAGCCCTATAAATGTTTCTTTTGATCTTATACAGTATGTAATTTGGACTTTGCATAAAAAAAGATCAATCAAGATTAAAAGCCAAGATTTCTTTTTAAAATTTGCATTAGTCAAGTGGCTCATTGAAAGGTTTCGAAAGAGTTTCTCTCTTTCTTTAAAATCAAATTGATTACCTCAGATTGAAAGAATTTTTATTTAAAATTAGATGCTCTGAGGGGCTTTTTGGGACGAAAAATGTATCTTAGTGCGTCGTTGTATATAAAATGCACGTAACACACTCTTAGAGGTTAGTTCACTTGAGTCAGAGCAAGTGCACAGTACTTGAAAACGACTGCAGAATAAGCAGTCGAAACGTATTTATAAAGTAAGGAATTTAAATTATAGCATCTTGACATTTTATTTATTTTATATTTAATATAAAAGTTCTTTTATAGATTTTTGCAACCAGTGATTTATTTAATAGTCTACAGCAACGGTTCCCAACCTTTTTTGATGTGCTTTTTCCGTAAAAAAAAGCTGAGGCCCCGTATATAGTAGGGGGTATACTGGATATAAATGTGTGCGTGTATGTGTATGTAAAATGGGTTGGTACAAAATTACTTAAAAGAAATGATATTATTGCATTTACTTTGTATTAAGAACAAAAAGCAATCTTAAAAACAATGGGTCAGGTTTGAAAAAAGTCAATGCTATTTTTGACCTTGTTTTATGGCTAAAGAGCGTCAATATTTGGATGAAAGCCTTAAATCGCACTAAATCTTCAGTTTATCTCTGTATTTATTTTTCAAGAAAACTAAAGTTGAAAAAGCTCGTTTATTTTTTATTTTTTTTTTATTTTTATTAATATAAGCAGAGAGCGGAAAAAAAGTCTCTTATTTTCGGAAAAAAGTCCTTTAAAAGTCAAATAGTCGGTGAAAAGTCTGTTTTTGGCAAAAAAAAAACTCTCTAAAAAGTCGCAGTCAAGTTTAAGAATTAATAATATGATAATTTGGACAACTTGAATATAATTTAATTTAAATAATTTTCGAGACCTATTAATTTGAACCCCTAAGATATTGATATTCATGAATATTTCAATTCGGATTTGACTAAACACTAAACTACTCATATATTTGTTAAATATCTATATTATAATAAAGCTGAAAAGACTTAATTTTATATAATCGAATTGAAAAATACGATTGACAAATAAATATGAAATGAAAAAGAAATATGAACAGATTTATGCTGAGGAACTTTGACAGATGAAACAATTTAATCAATCCCTATTCGTTCTATTAATTATGTATTATTGGAGGTAATTTTAAGCAATAAAAGATTCTAAATAATAAATTTCTAGTTTCGGGGTTTTTTGAAGCCCCTAAAGGATTTTCCCATCTCTTGGGTCTATCTTTTCTTGCTAAATACTATATATTTGAATAAGATAATAGTATTCAAAATACCTCGATTCGGACTTAACTAGTCATAGATATATTTAACAAGACTGTGAGTGTTTTTTATTGATGAGGCCAAACATCCCATGGCCCCCGGGAATCGAACCCAGGATCTCCGCCTTTCCGGGGCACGCCTATGCCCTATGTTTGGCCTCATCAATAAAAAACACTCACAGTCTTGTTAAATTTATCTTTTCTTCTCTAACTCTAAATATATTCCATAAAGAGATATATGACTGACGGACTTGCTAAGTGGTGACAACGCAGGCCTAAACTATATTACCTATATTATTGTCATCATCTGAAGATTTTACAAACTATTACATTAAGAAAACATCTCATTCAAAAATGAAAAAAATTATCGTAAAAATTAAGTTTTTTTCATTTTGTCAAACTTTAGCCCCTTTACGGGACCGGAAGATGTCAATCGATATTGATAATTTTTTTCTTTTTTTTTTTACTATAAAATTCGCAACTTTTCCGCGTTATTACAATATCGAAATAAAAAATTGAGTTTTTTTCGGCCCTCCCTAATGTATAAGCAGATCTAAGGCACATTCATTATGTAATCCAAAATTAGATTATTTATGGGTGAGTCAGCCCATCATCTGGTATAGAATAAATGTATTAAAAGTATTAATAATTTATTTAGATAACCAATGAAGTACATGGCTGTTTATTTGTACAAAATGAAGGGAGTAGGAGCAGCCAAAAAATTAAAGCTTCCAACAATTACCGAGACGTTTCGGGAAAACTTTATTCTCCCATCATTAGTGTTTCAAATTGTATATGTCCCGGAGTTGTCATATTGGCACAATACATTCATTATGTATTATATTTATGGGTGAGTTATTAATTTGATATAATCAGTGAGAATCATTTTCAACTCCGGGACATATAGGCCTACATGAAAGATAGGAGAATAAAGTTTTCCCGAAACGTCTCGGTAATTGTTGAAAATCGGAGGATTTAATTTTTTGACTGCTCCTACTCCCTTCCTTTTGTTTTAATAATTTATTTTATGAGATTCTTGAAGAATCCCATATTCCATATATTGGCAATATTTGTATATTAACCTGAACATTGAAAAATTTTAATTAAGAATTTCACTTGAACTCTTCTGATTCTATTAAGGATTTAATTCCCTTTAGTATCTCCCATAAATTGATTAATCAATCGCTTATTAAGATGTCCAATTTCGGCAGTTGTTTGTTTGTGCATTGGGCCGCGAACTACTCTCAACCACCCTCCTGGTTTGGCTCTTGATCCTTCCAGTCCCACTTTCCATCAGGATTATCCCTTGTGACATTTCGATAAATCACTATATGCATCCTGATTTTGACTTTGATCCTATTCATTTCGTGTTTCAATCACGTTCTTGTTTTTTAAAAAGTAAAAACCACCTATCAATTAAGTAATGAAGTTTTTTTTTATTTTATTCTAAGCAGAGATCGAGTGAGAGAAAACATTTTCCCAGGAATTTGTTTGTTTTTACCGCAATGCATCAAGATCGTAAAAACCACAAACCAGGAGGAATATAAATAAAAGAAAATCCACTACATATTTATTATATATTTAAAACAAAGAACGATACATGGTATTTTTTATTATTATTACTTTTTTTATAAAACAATTATTATTATTGCATAAGAAATTTTTATGCAGAACAGAATCACTCATCTGTAAACTTTTTGAGTTTTTAATAGAATTTAAAAAAGTTAGAATAAAAAAAAAAACTCAGGATTTCAAGCCATGGCCGAAACCAGTATTTTTGGCCGAAACCGAAAGTTCGGTCGGTTTCTAATAGTCAGTAAGATATTTTATAAAGTATCCATCCATATGCAATGAGGTTTCTATTCCTATTTCATCCGATCTATTTCTATTCTATTCTTATAATCTATTTCTTAATTTATTGAATATTTTAAAAAAGTAAAAAGAAAGTGAAAAAAATTTTTAAAGATTTAAAAAGTTGTTCGAAGATTCCAATTTATTTTTATTAAAGTTTTTAGTTTCACCATATGTTTTTATATAAAAAATAAAGAAAAAATTTCATTAAGATTTTGGGGAGGAGGAATTTTGGAACCCTTAAAACAATAAAAATATAATATTTTGTAAGACACTGTTTGATCTAATAGAATTGAAAAAATTACTTTTATAAAATAAAAACTGTGTTAATTTAGTTAATGAGCAGATGGAAGATCGAAGGGCGAAGCTTTCCCCCTCTATTTGAGGACAACTATTGTCTGGCTTTGTCCAATGAGATGAGGCGTGTGTGAGAGAATATTTCTCCTTTTAATTTATTGTATTGTAATATAATAATAATAATAATAATAATAGTGTTATCATTGTTGAATAAATACTAACTCAACTATAAATGACATGGAAATTTAAATTATTAAAATATTCAAACATTTTTTGTTAAATATATTAATAATTTTTTTTCGTTTGTTTCTTTTTAGATTTAATTATTCCAAGAAGGAAGCGAAAAGGACATTTGCAGCTTCTCTCAGGTTCAACAAAACTTCAGTGACGCTCCCTAAAAAAAAGTATTCAGCCAATATATGTGTTATATTGTATACTAACAATGCTCATAACATAAATTTTATTGCATTTCATGGTGGCGGGTTTTTATTTTTATTTTCCCTTATATTTTGTTCTGCACTTGCTTATTTTTGTTTCTATTTGCTAAAACCATGCAATTATAATTTTTACTTTATTTTTAATAATGACAACAATAATAAAAATAAATATAATAAATAAATCATTTGATTAAAAGCGAACGTTGATTTATATTTATAATTAAACTCGGCAATCGGTATACTATTCATAATTTCAATTTAATATTGAAAAGTGTTGATTGAAATAATTTGTTTTTAGAATATAATATAATGAATAAAAATTAAATTCAATTGGAAAGATTTGATCTTTTTAATAAAATCAAAATAAAAAATAAAAAAACAAAAAGAATAAATAGATGGGGATGTGGCACTTTGTTTTCGAATTTTTTGTTTTAATCATTTAAATTAATATTGGAATATAAAAAAGATTTTATCCAATCCCAAGCTCTAGGCTTAATTTATTTTCAATAATCTTGTTTATTTAATTCTAAGATGTTCCTTTTCTCGGTCAGTTCTCTTGTTGGACGATGAGTTTAAAAAAAATAAATTATTTTTATTTTAATTTATTATAAGAGGTTTTTTTATTATTGGGTTTACGATGGAGGTCAATTTACATCGTTTCGGCACATTCATGCATTCTTCAGAACCTACAAGGAATTTTATTTTTTACAAAAATGTATCACAAATAGTTATTTATACTTCTATTTATAAAATTATTATAACCAAAATAAAGATATAAAACTCTCAATATCTCTAGCATTGCTTTTTCAAGGGCCTGTTCAGAATTAAAGTTATATTATATTTTAAAACAATTATTCACTGTTTTAATTGGATCCCTTTCTTTCTTTATATACATATAAAAATATCTATGAACATATATGTATATAAAGAAAAAGTTGAGCATCCAATTGATCTTAATTAAAACAGTGAATAATTCTTTTAAAATAAGACAACATTATAACTGTAATTCTGATAAGTAAGAAACAGGCGTATTCAAAAGCAATGATAGAGGTATTGAGAGTTTTAAATCTTTATTTTATTTATAATAAATAATTTTATAAATAGAAGTATAAATATTTATTTGTGATACATTTTTGTAAAACATAAAATTCCTTGTAAGCTCTGAAGAAGGCATGAATGTGCCGAAACGGTGTAAATTGGCCTCCACCGTAAACCTAATAATAAAACACCTCTTATAATAAATTAAATTAAAAATAATTTATTTTTTTAAAAACTCACCGCCCACCAAGAGAATCCACCGAGAAAAGGAACATTTTAGAATTAAACAAGATTATCTCACTGGTCCAGCACTGTCAATACATAATAAATAAATTAATTAATTAAAAACAAAAGTAGATTCAGAAATATTTTTCGGAATTAGAGAAAATTCTTAGAGGTCTTTTTCTATTGAATTTTTAAATTTATTTTTATTTTCCTAAACATTTGTGAAATCTCGAGTAGATGAACCCAACCTGAATAATATCAATATAAAGTCTTCTTATTCCAAGAGAGATGCTAAAGGTCACACGTATGAACGTCGATTTGCACATCCCCTCTGATTTTGATTAGGCGTATTGTGGTGATTTGAAGGTCGTTAGGGTTGCTGGATTACAGGCCCTTTGTATCCCTGCACTAATATAGCCTACTAACGATAAGCTAACGTGACAGCTCCTCTGTTCTACCTTGCAGTTTTCTTTATATCCTTAAATATTAACAAACATTATTTTCACCATTCCTTTCGTGGCTGAAACGTTGTATTTAACGAAATATTCACTCTTTAAAATCATTTATTTAAATCTATTTTCTATCTACAAATACAATTTATGAAATATTTAGGCTTCATATACCTATTAAACTATTTAGTAATTTAAATAAAATTTAATTATTTTTTAAAATATTATTTAAACAAGTAGAAAACACATTATTGAATTAATTGCACTCCCTCAGGACTGTAGGTATTTATGGAAAGGGATGTAATCAACGATTACAACCATTACATCGCTTTCATATATTATTTAATTAAGCTTTTATCTTGAAAATGTTATTAAATTATTTTGCATTTTCTGTTTCTAAAAATTTGTTTTTCAAATTAATATTGGCACGATTATTGAGATTGCATGTTAATGTTGATTAATTAAAAAAAAGTACTTTAATATTTAAATAATTACTTTAACTTTTTTATACTATTCTAAAACCGTTCGGATATTGGATTAATAATTTTTTGATGAAGTAATTGCACTACAAGTGGTACAATTGGGTTAAAGCAAATTTGTCTAATGAAAAATCAAAAAACAATTTATCTTTGCTCATCCCTTAGTACATAGATAGTGGCAAAAGACAAAAGACAAGGGACCTGGATTCGATTGATTCGATCCTCACGTAGTCTGGTGAAAATTTATTTAAATCTATGATAATTTGGATCAATTGATAGCCTATAAATAATTATGCTTGGATAAGGCAGGGTTTCCCAAACTGTGCGCCGCGGCTGTTCTCTTGGGGCGCTGTGACAATTTTTCTATACAAAATATTATATTAATAATATTATCATACTTATATATTATTTTATAAAATGTTACTCGGACCAGAGCTTAAATTTGACCAGCATTTTACTTTTATGTAAGATGCGTTGAATTTGAAATGAGGAAAAACTATTAGTAACATAAGGTTTGCCCGGAGATTTGACATGGGGTGTTCCAGAAAAATTCTGATATATTAAGGGTGCCGAAAACCGAAAAAGTTTGGGAACCCCTGGGTTAGAGAATATATATTATTAAATTGTTTATAGTCCATATTGGTAGTCAATATCATTTGTTCGCTTAGAATGGGAACCGAACTACTATAATGCAAGCCTCAAAAGACTAGGCTAGAATGTCTATTTCAGATGTTTTATTATTTATTGATTGGGAGGAGTATTTATGCGATGCGAACAGACTGACAGACTGTTTTGCAAAGATAATGAAATATGTATTAAGGAATAAAGAAAAGAGCGATTGCGCCTATGTTTATTTCGATTGTTAGCCACTTCGTTTCAGTCAGATATACGACGATCCTTAGGGCTGAAGCGTGTCAACAAAATTTCTCTGTCTGACCGAAACGTCGGCTTGAAGTGACTAATAAACGAAATATTCGACAATTGCAATGAATACTTAAAAGTCTTCTCTTTTTAAAATAAATAAAAGCAAATATTAGTACAGTGACGGGGCCAGCTTATTCTCAACTTGCCACCCCCAGGGGGGAGGGGGGAGGCGGACAATAGGTCTATACATATAGGCTATATGGACCCTGTTATGCATTAGTGTGCCAAGCGCCAAAAAATTAAAAATTGAGTTAAGCACGGAATATTGTTTCAAATGCTATAATTAATAGTATTTTTTATGAAACATGTCCTAAAAAAATTTATATTTTATGTTACTTGCATAATTGACAAAAAAAAAATTATATATAATCTAATCAGAACAAAAAACTTTAATGTTAATTTTCTCAAATCTCGGTAGCTGGCGCTTGACACACTAGTGCGTAACAGGGTCCATATAACAGAAAACAAAAAAAATGAGGGGGCAGATGACTTTGAAGAGGGGGGGGGGCTCCCCCCTACCCGCAGTGCCGTCACTGTAATAGTAAGAGAGAATATGTTTTTATTTTAAATTATCAAACATGAATTTCTTTTTATTTCTAATATAATTCCTATGGGCGAAATCGTAACTTCAACAATTAATAACTCAAAAGGTTATAGAAATTTCGGGACGAAAATAATTTTTTGTAATTCCTAGATCCTCTTTAAGCATATAAATATATTGGTTTCGAAATTCCAACTGGAAATGGTCCAACGTGACAGTCAGATAGACGGTGAATACTCGCCTCTTGTGGTAAGCTTGTTTTTTTTTTTTTTTTTTTTTTTTTTTATTTATTTAAGGTCTTTTTTGGTAACGGAGGCCATTTAGACCCAGTCTTTATTTATTTCAATTTATTGGTAGCCAATTAAATTGAAATAAATTTTTGTCGCATGAGACGGGATGCGAACCCGTGACCCTTAGTGCTGGCTAGCATGCTACACTTACACCAAGGTCCAAGGGCCCTTCCACTTCTTCCTGTTTCAATCGAAAAAATATATTTCAGTTGAATTGGCTACCAATCAACGGAGTCTAAATAGCCATAGAGGTCTATATAAATATAAGCTGATTCTACCCTGAGAGAGGGCGCAAATGATCTAGTAGCTGATGCCCCTTTATAATCAGTAATAAAATAAATAAATCATTCTACCATTTATACAATATGAACTTTAGATTGGGAAGGTGGGAGTTCGAGTCCGCGCCCTCATTAATTAATATCTTATAAATTGAAAATTTTAATTATTCTCATAATAGTAAATTTACTTTAATAAGACTAATAGTTAATAAATTCAACATTTGGGCTTCGAATTATTTCATACCAAGATACAATTTTATTGTATATAGGAATCCTTTCTCATAATTTTCGAAAAGGTACGCCATTGACAATGATAAAATTAAATTGTTCAGATGTCTATTAGATTTTACTTTCTCTTACCCTATATATGAAATATATAGAGAGAAAATATTGCGATCATGTCAAAAATTCGATGTCGAAATTTTTTTGATTTCTAAATGTATTTGAAAATATTTGTTGGGTCTGATCACTAGATGGGAATCACCAACAATTAAATAATATACTGTATAACTTATTAAAATATCCTATATTAAGCTGAATATAAAAATATTTTTTAGTTATACTAATAAATTCTTGACTATAATCCTCTGGTTTAGAAAGATTAATGGCCTCTCAGACCCTTTAAGTGAAACATTATCTTTCTTAAGGCTTGATGGAGGAACCTACTATAAAAGTTGTTAGGCACATTAACAAGATTAGTAATTAAGGATAGGAAATAATATTTACATCTTAGAGTACCAAAGATCTGTTGGATTTCGGGGTTTCTTCATCCGCGAAATTACTCCGAATAAAATAAAGGAAATTTTTTTCGTAATTCTATTGGTTGATTCATACAAAAACTTTTTATTATAAAAGCGAATTCCACGATATTATTATTTTTTATTGTCTTTAATTTTCTTATTGTCGATGTACTAATATTATACTTTTTAATATAGGCTATATTTTAAATTCGTGTTTGTATTCCTTTTAACATTTTATCTTGTTATCCATTTTTGTATTTTTGTTATATTTTTCTTCTCTTTATGAAATAATTAAAACTTTTTCGTTGGTCCTTTCTCTCTCTCTCTCCTTTTATTCTTTAATCTCCCCTCAGGGATTTCTTTTCTCTCCCCCAAGCATCAAGCAGCACCAGCAAAAAAGCGTAAAGTTGCCAACGATTTGTGTTGCCCCTAATGGGTTTGTTTTCAATTGGCTTTTTACAGGAGTAAAGTGGCCGCTGCATTACTTAACAAACACCTTCAAATCAACGGTATCGGCTCAGGACTGGGTTCAGTGGGCGGAGGTGGAGGCGGCAATACGGGGGCGGCACCACCGGCCCCAATTCCACCCCCGGCCACTACGACTACAGAGAGCAATGGCGCTGGGGGTGAATCTGTCCCTGAGCCAATTGCAGCCAGCAGCAAAATGAAACGAGAACGTAAGGCAGCCAGAACTCTTGGAATCATCATGAGCGCATTCCTGGCCTGTTGGCTGCCCTTCTTTCTCTGGTAAGACATTACATCTTTTCTATTAGCATATTTTACCGCATGCATTCCTTAGCTTATGGTTGCTTTGTTATTTCTGTTATATGAGGTCGGCTTAGCCGAATTTGCTGCTTGATTAAAAGGAAAGGAAAAAGTCTTAGCTCAGACAACTATTGCTTCAAGTGATCTTTAATAAAATAAATAGGAACCGACCGAATATTCGGTTTCGGTTACGGTTTCGGCCAGTTTCGGCCAAAAATCCTGGTTTGGGCGGTAGTTTCGGTTTCGGCCAAAAAGTAGCCGAAACTTTCGGCCGGCCGAAACCTGAGACTGAAAAGATGGGATGAGACTCGCATGCAAAAAAAAAAGGTCAAATGATTTGCAAAAGAGGAAAAAATTTAGTCTCCCTAAATAAAAGGTAAAATGATTTTCACGGGAGGGAAAAAAAAATTTTTCTCAGGGCCGAAAAAATTTAAAAAAAAAAAGAAGGTAAAATAATAATAATTTTTTATAGGAAATACAAGTTTCTGTTTCGGTTACGGTTTCGGCCGAAACTAAGATTGAGGCCGAATATTCGGTTTCGGTTGAAAATCTTGATTCGGTCGGACCCTAAAAATAAAATGGTATCCTTTATAAGGATTATTATTATTATTTTCGCGGCAAGAATCCTCAATCAGATTATTATTATTATTATTATCTTTTAAAATAGGAAACTAACCAATTGTATTTTAACTAGGAGTCTTTGAATTTAAATGCTGAGGGATTTTTTTAAAATACTCTTTTCTGCTCCTGAGTCCAATTAGGGGTTAGAATTTATTGTATATATTTTTCAATACAAAGTACCGGTGGTGATTGCTCGGGGTCACCAATCCGTTTTGACTTAATAATTTCAATTTAATTGTATTTAAACATCTTAAATATAACCTCTCGCCCTTGGGAAGTTTCACAAACCTGAGAGAAATACACCACAGTAAATAAAGTGGAAATAATTTAATGTTCCTTGGCCGACCATTTGATCCAAGAAACGATACTTGTCCCGGGGTTTGGGGACCACTGATATATTATATAGAGTCGGCGGTTATCATAAAAAAAAATAATAATAATAGATTTTATATTAAATTTATATGTATTAGAAATAAAGATTATTGGTATGTTTTTTTTTTTTTTATTAAATAATTAAAAAAAGTAAATGAAAAAATGTTACAACGATTCGGTGCCATTTCTGCAGTTATTGATAACGGGAGAGATATTGGGGTGGATATTATTATATATATTATAGTCGCCTCTACAATGACAGGTGCAGAAACACGGCAGAAACTTTGTACCTTAATGTAATCATTAACATTTTTTAATTACTAAATTAAAAACCACAATTAATGACATTTATTTCTAATAATAACAAACGTGAAAGTCTAAATTATTTAAAAAATTCTATTATTTATTATTGACAGTCTAGTGTCAAGTGAAGCGAATATAATTAGATATTGATTTAATATGCTATTTCAATTATTATAAAACAAACCAGTAATCTAATTTTCGGTAAATGAGGACAGGCAAAATGATACCCGCCTCAGGAGATAAAAACGAAAAAAAAAAAAAAAAAAAAAAACAATAATATCTAATTTTTCCGATTTCCAATGTACCAGGGTATACATATATATAGGCTATATATGTAAATATAAAAAAGACCGAATATAAATTCAGCTCTTATATAAACATGATAAAGTAAAAACAATGCAAACAGGTGTTCAATGAGATTCAATATTTATCCGCCTACGACAAAAATCACTAAATAACAAAAGAAAAAAAAGTATATAGAAGCAATTTTATGTAGAAAAATAACATTTATTTCTAGTATTTTTTAACAGATTTTATTTAAAACTATATTTTAGCCTCTCAGGAAGGACACCTAACTAAATATTCAATTTCAATTTCATAGCTCTTTTCTTTCTTGCTTTAAATTGATAACGGACATAGATTTTGTGGGATCCACTTTTTTGGACATAAGGACTTCAAAACGTATCGATTCGACACAGAATTTTTGACATAAATGCAATAAATTCACTCAATATAATAACAATGGTCAATTCGGTCAATTCATTAGTTATCAAGTTAAATTAAAATAAATTTTTTCAAATATTTTCCTTTGAATTAAAACATAGAAATAAAAAAAACAATAACAACTTTAACAAAAATCATATAGCAATGGAATTATATCTAGATTTGCATTTTATTAAAATAAAATGGAAACGATATCCAATTTTTAATGGTAAAAACAATAACTTTATATTCAAAACAGTTTTCAGCATCCCAGAGGATTTAAATTTGAAGCCATTATGATTTGAATAAAAATTTTAGTCTCTGGGCTTTTAGTAAAAGCGAGGGAAATTTATATAATTAAATATTTATTAATTATTATATCTAAATAGTTATGTTTATTCCTATGAGCTCTATTGTCGGAGCGAGAGCAAAGCGCCTAAAAGATAGGCAGCCTAAGTGTTTTTTTACCAGACCGATTACTGTTTTGTTTAGAATTTCGTTCATTAGATATTCACAAATGAATAATTTTTGGAAAGCCAAAGAACTATAGAATATCGTAAATATATATTTTTTGCATTCAGGAATGTTAAAAATTGTATTAAGAGTGTCCAAAGCTAAAAAAACTGAAAAAATGTGATTTTTCTAAACTTTAAATCGTTTGAGGAATGCCTAAATGACCTACGATTGGGCTGAAACTTGAATATTTCTATATATTTAACGAGACTGTGAGTGTTTTTTATTGGTGAGGCCAAACATCCCATGGCCCCCGGAAATCGAACCCAGGATCTCCGCCTTTCCGGGATATAGGCGTGCTATCCATTGCACCAGAATTTAGCTATTTCTATATTGTCTAACTATCTGCATATTTTAAAGGGGTCACGCCTTAAAAAATTTTGAAAATTCATAATAGGACCATTTTTTTCTATGAAAATTTTATTCTCTCTATATCTCTAAAATTAGAGCTAATAAAAATTTTTCTTTGTAATATTCGTTTTTCTTAACCAAAAATTAAATAAGAATTGAATCATGAAGTGAAGGAAACTTTTGCTTTAGTGTTATAGAATTTGATTTGTGCTCGAAAGTATAAAAAAAAAAATTTATTTCCTGACTGCATCCATTTCTTCTTCTATATCTTATTTTCTTAAAGTTGATGAAAATTATATATTTTTTTTTATAAAAATTCAAGAAGAAACTATCCTTTGTTTATTTTTTTAAGCAACTCTCTCTATCATCCCCAGTGATAATTTGAGAAATCTTGTTTCTGGAGCTGAAATGAGCAAAGCAATAATATAAGTTTAAATTCTAACTTACTCTCTGAATGAGACTCAGAGCTTACTAACTTTGTTACTTTGTTAAATATACTTACTGTTGTCAAGTTATAAAAGAGTAATCTTAAACATAAAATTTATTTATTTTGGTTGTTTCTAAAATTAGAGATCCGATTAAAAGAAAAAAAAGAGGATTTTATTTTTATAGTAGGAAATTTTTTAATGTCCCAAAGACGAGTCCGAGATAGGATTTATTATTTAGAGAAAAAGTTTAACTTTTTTTTTTAACAAGATAGAGTTCAAGTCAATTGAGAGAAATGTCTTTCTGGCAATAATGTCCAAATTTTACAAGACAGGTAGATAAAAAAAAAAAAAAAAACATTAATAAAAGCGCAACTTCTAAACCATCAAGAATTATCTCCCAACTCTGAAGGTGTCTGCTTATCTGCACCATTTTTAAAAAGATTGTTTTAGCAAAAGAATAAGACAGAAAGAGAAATATAATTCTAAAAGAAAAGCAATTTTTCTAAAAAGAAAACTGAATTGTTTCTTTCTATATATTAATACCTGGTATGTGTCGCTTTGCTTAAAATGTGAAACAATTTTCAAATATAAGTTTTATCTTAGATAGGCAATTCAATTTATAGATTGAATCTTTGTTTATAGCTATATCTATAATATTTCAGAAAATTTATGTCATATTTCCTTTTCCATTTAGATGTCTGTAGAGAGTTTCAACCCTTTCATTGGATTTGTTGGCTAAGAGTTGGAAAGGGTCATTGGATTACAAATCATCAAATACGAATTTACGTTGATAGATTATATAGCAAAGTACTCGGCAAAGAGACTCTCTTTGTGGTCCACTTATTATTAATTAGAAGAGAGGCTTAAGCTGATGTCGTTGAGTACATCTCCTCCAATAAATTACCCCGACATTGCAAATGACTTCCTGGACAAATGTTCCAGGCTAAAGAGCAAATTTCCTTATGAAAATTATTATGGTTTTTAGAGTTGAAATTAAATTCAAATACTGTATCTGTTATACTTTTCTCTTCATATTTTGTAAAACTCATGGTAGGAAGAAAAAGGGCAGTTTTTTAACTTAAAATATTTTGTCATATATAATTATGTATAAAGTAACTTAGAGGTTTATTTTAGTGAATAATATCAAGACTTTTTTTTCTTATTTTTCGGCCTTTGACCTTGATCATTCAGGCCCCACTTTTTACAATACATCTTACAAAAAACATGATACTAAAAAATATAAAAGTGAATAGTTAGTATAAAAAAACATTAATATAAAATAGCATTTATTTAGTAATTAGTAAAGAGAGATTTTGCCGGGCAATTGAAATGTATTGTCTTTATAGCAGTTACAGTTATCGGGATTTTCTCTGGGAACCGGCATGTTTGTATGAATCAGAAAGAAATAAGAATAATCGGGCTACGAATTATCGGGATTCCACTGTTTGTTTTTGCTTTTTTTTTATAAATCTACCCATAAAAAAAATTCGCCAGAAGAATAAAAATTTTAAAGAATTTTTCAAATCGATAAAGTTGAAATAAAAAAAAAAAAATAATAATAATAAAAATTACTTAATAATAGATGTTTTTCTATCTTCGCCTTAATCCCGCTGTGCGGGGTCGGCGGGAAAGAGGTCTGCGGAATGGGTTTTTTACGACCGGAAGAAATAGAACAGACCGGCTCGTCGCACGGTCTGACGCCTGTTGAAAATATAGAAGGAAGGGACAGACATGTAAAGAACAGGACTGTCAGTCCCAGCTCGGGTAGCTCGTGGTCGCCATCCACGTACCCACAAGATGTGGACCCCTGAGCAATGCTTGATAATAGATATCAAGTCAAATTTCAACTTTGGCGAAGGTCCACCCGCCGAAGGAGGGTGGCGCGGCTAGACCCTTAAAATAAATCAAAACCCCTTCCCGGAGCAAATCCTGGTTGCGCCACTGGCGTATTTGACTAAACTTTATGAAAATTTTTGGTGCGTTTGGTGAAAATATTTTCAACAAATCCCTCCCCTCTATAGATTCCGTATTATTTTCGAAATAACGCCCAAGGTGGGTGGCACGGCTAGTTCTTATGTATACATATAATTAAATTGTAGAGTCCCCCTTGTAACTGAAAGAATTCTACCAGGTATATAAAAATTTGTCGTTGCTGGGTAATATTCTATTTATATCTATCACTTCATTTTTATTTAAAATGTTAATAGGCTATTATTACACAATAAATATGAAAAAGTTAAACTCATTATATTTTTAATTTTTTTTTTCAATCTAACTCGTTAGGTATTTTTTTAATTTGTTTCAACATACGATTATCATTTCTATCACCTAAATTGTAATATATTCATAAATGGAGATTAATTTATTGGAAATAGGATAACATAATAAAGCAAATTCATTTCATTCCAAATTAGATTAATAGCGTATTTCAAAGAGCTTTTAATAAAATAGAAATACCACTTACAAATTTGGAGTTAACATTAAATAATGTGTGGAGGATATTTTACAAATATTGTTCAAAAATTATTAATTCACTTTTAAAAAAATCTGGTGTGACTATCGCACAGTGCACAACATTCTCATACCTTCGGAAATCGAAAGTTGTGTTCTGTGCTTGTCACACCAGATTTTTTGTGTCGACATATATTTAGTTCCCGACAGTACGGAACATTAGAATGTCAAGATGTAAAATTTATAAGTGTTGGAAAATATTTATATTTTGTTACCATGGCAACTATTTCTCTTTCCTATGAAATACAAGAGTAAAGTGGTCTTCAGAAGATTTCAATGGCAAAATGAGAATATACATTTTAAAGAGCATCTAAAAAATAATTGATTTTTGAATTTAAAAAAAAATCGTTGGAGCAAATTTTGAGAAAATCGAAAAAACTGAAAAAGTGCATCAGTAAAGTACTAATACTCTTTGGCCAATTTTGATTAAAAGCTTATTTTCACGGTACAGGAGGGTATAAAACTTAAATATTAAATTTCAACCTCCTAGCTCAATTCCTTCATGCTTAAAATTGAACACACACCCACCCACCCACAGACAGACCATGTCGCGAAAACCACTTTTTTGGATCTAGGGGACCTCAAAACGTCGAATTTTTGACATGAATCCAATACTTTCTCTCTATATATATATTACATATATACATAGGTAAGAGAAAGTAAAAATTGAATTAAAAATAAATATAATTGTTAACCTCTTGTTTCAGAATCTATAGAAGTTCCGAGCATATAAAAGGGACAGGTTCAGCCAAAATAAAAAGTATTTTATTATATAAATGTTTTTTTTTTATATTTATATATCCAAGAAACAGCTCAAGCAGAATATCATCCTATTCTTGTAGCTTTACTATGAAATTTGCAGGTTGTACGTGCAGTTTTTGTAATAATTTTAACCAATTATTTTTCAGAACTGATCGCAACAGTTTCGGTCATTCAATGTGGCCATCATCATCAAAATTTTTTATATATTTCAGGCCTGATGATGATCACATTGAATGACCGAAACTGTATATTGCAATAAGTTGTCGGCAAATAAAAATAATTGGTTCAAATTATTATAAAAACTGCACGCACGTACAACCTGCAAATTTCATAGTAAACTTACAAGAATTGGATGATTTTATATTTATAACAGTGCTTAGGAATAATTTAGGAGACTTCAAGACAAGAAAAATTTATTTTGTTATCATCAGTTCAGATTAGTCTATAGCTCAAAAGGTGCAGTTTGTTTTCAACCAATAAAAGTAAAAGTCATATTTTGTCAAGGATCAATGTTATGTTTCAGATTTCTTTTATATTTTACAACAATGTTACATTATGTACTGAGGTAAATTTGTTTTTAAAAAATGTTGTTTAATTTTGTGAGACCATTTTGTGGAGGTACGATTGTGCTTTTTTAAGGTTATATTAAAATCTATTTTATTCAATTTTATTCACAATTTCGCGTGTCATCGTTCCAATTTTAGTATATGTACCACCGAAGCGAGTAAACCTACTATTTATCAATAATTTAATTAATATTAAGAAATTGGAATTTCCTTTATTTAATATTAAGAAATAGAAAGCATTATGTATTAAAATTTCTACTACTTTACAAAAAGAATACACTGTAAGTTATGTATTTTTTTTTTTTAATATCTTTTAGAACGGAGGTGAAAAAATAAAAAGTGAAAATCATAGTATATTTTATTAGGCATATTATATTATTCGAATAAATTTCAGTTTTTAATTAGTTCATTTTTAGTTTATTTTTATTTCCTCTAATAATATAGAATAAATCAATCAAGTCAAGAGGCCAATACATCGTCAAAGAGCTCTATTTTATTCCCTCTTCTCAATTCTCCCTTCTCTTCAGCTATTTATCGAGTGGAATAATGAGCGGAATAAAATTCCCTAAAACAGACTTATTTCTATTCCTCTCTGGACGGAAATGGTATTTGAACCTCTGCCCGGAAATCCCTCACGCCCTGTGGCTATTTGAAAACTTTTTAGGGCTGAAAGTAAAGAGGATTTTATTTAACAGAACCTTCAAAGTAATCACAGGAATGCAAATACAGAAAAAGAAAAATAATTTGCCCACTAACAAGCTTTGTTCCTTTATTTTTTTAAACTTTTATTTAACTAAATTTGTTATTTAATTAAAAAAAAAACTTTTGATTTGATCCAAAAATAAAGAAAAAACAATTGTTCCACGAGTTGAAAATAATTGCGTGGGTTTTTTATAAATTAAAAAAATTCCGGAAAATATAAGATTATATGAAAATATTAAAATTTAATTTATGGGAAGTGGATTGTGGAAAAGAATTATAATAAGATTATGCCTCCACTCTAATGAAATATATTTAGCGAAAAATTAAATCAACAGTTGTACTTAAGAAATAAAACTCGATTAGTTATATGTAGGAAGTTATTAAAGTTGTAGATTATTTATTTTCATTTTTGCAGAATTTTTAAACAAAACTTTTGAAATAAATTTTAACCTCATAAATGAAGTCCGTGGCTGTTTTTCTATAAAAAGAAGAAGGAGCAGGTGCAGCTACTCCTCCTGTTTAAAATATATTATTATTATAATGAGATCGGCGATAGAAGCTAGCAGCCAGGAAGAAGTAGTCTATCCACCAATCAAACTCCCAATTTACAACGTTTCGGTCTAACTTTATTGGACCATCATCAGGTATTAGGGTTTATGATCTTTGAAATTTATTTAAAAAGAAAAGTGTCTTCTTAAACATTTTAATTCATTTTATGAACACAAAAGTTTAAGAACATACTTTTTTTTAAATAAATACAAAGATCATAAACCCGAATACATGATGATGATTCAATACATTTAGACTGAAACGTTGTAAATTCCTGGCACCTTCACCTGGCAGCCGCTTCCACAGTCCAAAAATTTATTATTATGATTATAATAATAGGGACATTTATTTATAGTTTTATATAAGTACAGTATATGATTCTTAAGTGAATTTGTCTTGTTTTGTTTTTATTAGGTACGTTATCACATCACTATGTGCTGCGTGTTACTGTCCTCCTATCGTGGTGGCCGTGGTTTTCTGGATTGGTTACTTCAACTCCGCTCTGAACCCTCTCATCTACGCCTACTTTAACCGAGAGTTCCGGGCAGCATTCAAAAAGACTCTCGAGACATGCTGCAGAGCACTGATGGTGTCACGATTGGGCCGTTTTCGCTTTCGGAGACGCAGAGAACACTTATATATGAGTAGTGGATTAGGAGGCGGAAGAGGCACAGGCACAATAGGAGGAAGAAATGCCACGGAGTGCGGCACCAACAGCAATGCGTCCAGTGAAGTACACGTCAATAGTCAACTCCGTGCAACTACTACTAGCCTGGGAGCTCAATCCGAAGTCACTATTTAGGTAAGCCTAACATCTTTGTAATTATTATTACACTGTTCAACAAAAAAAATATTCGATGGCCAAGGATGTTTCAACAGTTTTAGGACTTTTCAAAACTAATTTTGCCGAATCTAGTTTTCAATATAGCACGACGAAAATCGCTCAAATATTATTGGCCAAAAAATCACAGCAGAGTTGTTTTTCTCAAGAGAAGGATTTTTTAAAATTATAGTGTAGTTGTTTAGTCAAGTCCAAAAATTGTATTCTTAATCTAATAAAATATTATTAACATATTATTATCATAACGTCACATGCCAAACACAACATTTTGGGATTTGCTTGTTTCTTCCTAATAGAAGGGGAGGAACCTTCTGCTCTCTAATTTTTTCTCTAATTCCAAAATCAGCTGTAGTGAATCTATCCTAATATAGGCTTTCCAGGAACCCACGGCAAATTTTAAAAGAAAAATTTTATCTACAGCTCTAAATCACATTTTATTTAGATGCCACTTCTGGTTAGATTTAAAAAAAAAAAATTAAATTTTTAATGTCAAATATGATAAATGTTATATTTTGAATTAAATAAGCTCAGGTATAGTCAAAATAAAAAAAATGTGTTCATTAGTATGGAGATATTTTTATATTCAATGGAAGAACTTTTAATGAAAATGGAAAAAATAATTTTATTTTCAGATTATTTTTTTTTTTTTTATAAATTCCCCCGTCTGAATAAATATAACAACAAATTAGTACTTTCTAAAAAAAATAAATTTAATTGTTCATTAATATATTAAGATAAAGTGATTTTTTTTTTTTTAATTCCCATTGAAATTAAAATTTTTTATCAAATTATTAAAACCTACGCCAAAGCCATTCCATTTTCATTCATTTTTATAAAGTTGCTTTTTCTCTCATATTTTTTTATCAACAAAATTTTATTAATATAACTTTTAATATAAACCACTGCAACAAGTTTTTTTTATTTTAATTTTTTTTTATATTAGAAGAACTTCTAAATGCAAAAAATAGACTCTACAAAAAAAGATTTAAAAATTTAATTTTAATCATTATTCACATGTTAATAAAAAATAAAATTCTCCATACATTAGAGAAATTTATTAAGTAGCACAAATAGAAAGAGACAGAGAGCAAGAGCAAGGGATTTAAATCGAAATTCTAAAGGATTTCAATGTTATTTTACTAAGCTTAATGGCCAATAAACAAATCCCAAATAAGAAGAGTTAAGCCTTAAGGCTTTTGTGTTAAAAAAAAAATGCTGAATTCGTAATTTTAAAGAACAAAAGCAATGAGGAATATTAAATTAATGAAACTATTAAACATAAAAATTTAATCAATGACCTAAAATCAAATCAAAGAATAATATTTGGAAACAGAAATTTCAATAATACTATTGTTTGCTCAAAACGAATTTGGTTTTTATTATATTTATTTTCTATTGAAAATAAAATGCTAATTACTTTTTCTGCAATTTTCTCTTAAACATTATTAGAGAATGAAATTGCACTTTAAAACTATACTAATATAGACTCAAACATAAAATTGAAATTCAACTATTCTTTTTTTTTTCTTTAAGTGAAGTAGAGAGACTCATAAAAATTCATCATTCTTCCCTTCCACAACTTTTCTCTTTTTTTCCCACCTTAAAACTCATTTAATATTGCAATCTTAATTTATCTTCTCCTCGTATCGTTTATAAGTGGGTGATTCAATTGAACGTTTGATAAAAAAAAATTTTCGTTTTTTTAATATTTAATCATATAATCTTTAGAAAGGCAATCCAATTAAGAAATGGAATCGGATCTGATAAAATATTAAAAGAGTTATTTCTCTCTTGGTTAAAAAAGATCCAAGACGACGTGAACTGTCACGTGAATGACAACCAAAAAATTAAAAAAAAAAATGAAGTAATAACCGATTTATTAAACCTACATCTATCGCAAGTAATAAAAAGGAAATTTGGAGATATATGATCAAATTGGGATCTCAGGGAAGAATTTTATAAAATGCATAAAAAAATTAATAAATTTGTTGACTTCTCATAGTTTGAATTTATGGACAATAAAACTAACATGAATATTATATTTATATTGACATCTCGGTTTGAAAATTAAATTTTTTGTTACGTTATCTTTATGATTGAAATTCATTCATATTTATAAGAATTGATTGTTCTAATAATATTTTAGCTAGGGTTACCCAGACGTCCGGATTTCGTCCGGACAGTCTGGATTTGGAACACGTATCCGGTTTGGCGTCTGGATCTGAGAAATGTCCGGATTTTACTAATATGAACCGAAAACGTGGCCAAATTGGGGAATTTTACTCCGCGCCGCACCTTAGGTTGGTCACCTTCATGAGCGTAACTAGGAAATTTGGCTGTGGGGGGGGGGGCATGAGACCAACTATCGTCGCTGGGGGGGGGGGGGGTATGGGACCAGTTGGGGCCTTGAAGGCCCCATTTTACTCATTTCACATTTGTAATTTATTATCTCCGTAATACTTTTTTTTTAATTTAAAAAGCTACTACCAGTAAGTTTGATAATATTTTTCACGTCTCTGGATAGCTAAAAACAGTGATTTCAGTACGTAAATTTCCAAAAAAAATTCCATACCCCCTAAACACCCTGAAGTCGTTTTTCAATAAATTATGGTAACCCTATCTATAGCGATACTGGTGACGGCATTTTTAGCTAAGCTCAGGATGCTAAAAAAATTAGGTTTATTGCTCTAAATAAATAGGCTACTGATCAATAGATCAACATAGAATGAAAATCTAGGAAAATTTCAGGACCATGAGATCAAAGAGAAAAAAAAAAATAAAATTCAATAATTTTTTTCATTTGAGATATGTTAATATTTCATCATTATAATTAATTGGGTTTGAGCTCTCTGGCCTTGGTGTAGAGGTTAGCGTGGTGGCCTTTTATATGGTATAAAACCAAGGGTCGCGGGTTCGCATCCGGTCTCATGTGTCAAAAATTTACTGACGTAAAGGGAAGGAAGAAATGCCAGCCGTACCTCGGGTAACTCGTGATCGCTATCCACGTACTCACTAGAAGTGAGCCCTGAGAGAACCAATTCCAGTTTATTGGTAGCCAATTAAACGGGTACACTCAGGGGCTCACTTCTAGGGAGTACGTAGATGGCGATGACGAGTTACCCGAGCTACCAAGGCATTTCTTCCTTCCTCTTATGTCAGCCTTTTGTTCACTTTTCTCTCGGTCTCATTTCTTTATAAATTAATTTTGTTGACCCCAAATAGGATAAGGCCAGGATAGAAGAAGAAATAGAGACTGGGTCTAAATGGTCTCCGATGCCGAAGAAGACCTTAAAACAATAAAAAAAATTTTCTTAAGGAGAGATAGAACCCAATCAATGCTTTCCAATAGAATAATTCTGAATTTTCAGAAATTTTTGAGCCTACCCATTTGATGATTTGGTGATTTTAGTGTTTTTCCAGAACTGTGCATAATGTCGTCTATAAGGGTGTAAAATTTTAGGTGGAAATTCCAACGGGAAGTTGATCGAAGCGTGCAGACGGACACTTATTATTAATTATATATATCCGAATTGTATTATTTTAATTAGGCTACTTCTCCCAATGAATTAATTATTCTCGATTTTATAAATAAAAGGATATCATTAAATAATTTATTATATCAAATAGAGTAGATAAGTGTTCAATTTATTATTTATTTATTCATCTATTGATACGTTTATTCGTTCACAATCATATTAATATTATCAAAAGCTCTTGGAAATGAAACAATAGGATTTAAAACGTGGAGATATTTTAGAATAATTTGAATTTCAAAAAAGAAGCTCTTGAATGTCAAATTTATCAATGTAGAAAAGAATAAAAGAGAAAAAATAATAGTATCATTAAAAAATAAAATAAGAAGTGAGGCTTATGATGCTAAAATAATAGAGATGAAAAATGTGAGAGAAAAAAATTTCTTTTATTTTCTAAATCAATTCATTTTCTTAAATTAGAAAAGAATAATAAAAAAATGTAAAATTTTAAAAAATATTCGATAAATGAAATCAAACAGATCTTAATTTGTTTAATTATAAAGTACCTACAAACATTTCCTCCTTACCCACCTTTTGCTTTACGTTTTAAGATCGGAATTTTATAGAATAAAATTGTCAGCCATAGAAAGTTCTATCTTTCATGATGAAGACGTAGGTCTATTGTAATAATTACTTCCCATGTCACTCCGTGCATAACTCAATTTTTAATTTTTTTGGCACTTGACAAACTAATGCGTAACAGGGTCCAATTATTATCTTTTTCTTTCAAATGATTTGGTCCAGAGGAAGCTGAGATATTTATTGTTCTTAATAAATATTTTCCCCTCTTTCTTTTCAAAACGAGATATTTTTATTTCCGGGTCCTTCTGAAAAGTAAAGATATATAAAAAAAATCTGGTGTGACTGGCGCACAGCACACAACTTTCTCTTACCTTCGGTAATCGAAAGTTGTGTTCTGTGCTTGTCACACCAGATTTTTTGTGTCGACATGTATTTAGTTTCCGACAGTACGGTACATTCGATTTTCAAGATGTAAAATTTATAAGTATGGCAAAATGTTTATATTTTGTTACCATGGCAACCATTTCTCCTATCTTTTCTATGGAGTACAAGAGTAAAGTGGTCTTCAGAAGATTTCAATCAAAAAATGAGAATATACATTTTAAAGAGCAACTAAAAAATAGTTGATATATGAATTTTAAAAAAAATCGTTGGAGCAAATTTTGAGAAAATCGAAAAAAACTGAAAAAGTGCATCAGTAAAGTACTAGTACTCTTTGGTCGATTTTGTTCAAAAGCTTCGTGTCAGGTCCCATGGGGGTGCCTAACTTAAATATAAAATTTCAACTTCCTAGCTCTTTTCGTTCTTGAGATATTTTGTTCACGGACACACACACACACACACACACACACACAGACAGACAGACAGACCATGTCGCGAAAACCACTTTTTTGGATTCAGGGGACCTCAAAACGTGAAGATCCATCAAAATCTCGACATCGAATTTTTGACATGAATCCAATACTTTCTCTCTATATTTATATTACATATATACATAGGTAAGAGAAAGTAAAAAGTTTTTCACGATTATAAAACTTTCCCTTTATTATTATTATAAATTCGTGAATAATTCCTTACTTTTGATTCTACAGAGCTTGGAGCTCTACCTCAACTGTCCTCCGCCCGGCGCCAGTACAATTTATTGAAAAATATAATACCATACTTTTCCTAGAGCTTTATATTATTTCTCGGAAGTCATCGGAATTTATCTAATTTATTTTTCCCCTCGTCTTAACTTATTTTTTCTTTCTTTCCTATATGCTTTTAAAGCATCTTGTTGAACCATTTCGATTCTGATGGGCGAAGGAATGAGGGAGCATATGTGTGTGTGTGTGTCTTTTTATGGAAACATTGAAATGTTTAGAAGTCAGTCGAGGGCTAAAATTCAACAAAGCATACCAAATGCAGAGAAACATTTTTCTTTCGCCCTCTTCTTCTTTGAAAGTCTTTATCTTTTGCTCCATATCCTTTTCCCCCTACAAAAGATCATATTTTTATCCCTCCTTTTCCCCCAGCCTCGTTTTCTTCTATTTCCGCAAATAAAACAATGAATGCGGGTTTGAGAACCAAGAGGAGGATGAAGAACACCTCCTTACTTTTCTTTTTTTTTAAAGAAAGGAGAAAATAATTTTTCTTTATCATCATCACGTAAAGGGCATATAATTTATGTTTGTTTCTTTTTTTTATTAAAACAGATAATTCTTCAATTTAGGGTTTGCATTTAATCTAGAAATTTAATAAGAAAAATGTCTTCTTAGTTTAATTTAGGTCACATGAAAAACCCGTGTCTCTAATAAAATAAAATAAAATGAATTAAAAGAAGAAAAGTTTAATTTTAATTTTTACCTCCGCAAAATAATTTAATTTCTTTAAGCGCAACAAAAATATAATCAATAAATTTCATTTTTCGACAATCTAGTAAATTTGAAAAATTTCATTTCCTAAAAGAACCAGGTGGGCAAAGAGATAATTTGAGGTAAACTACCCCATAAATTTTAGTAAAATTTCTAAAAGAGACAAATTGTTTTTTCATTAAAAAATATGAAAAGGCTATAATTCTTAAACCATAAGTATTACTTAAAGGAGTGATGAAACTTATAAAATTTCAAGTATAATCTTAAATATTGATATCCACAAAAATTTAACTAAATAGACACCTATATAGATGTTCTTATTAATTTTATATGCAAATATTTAGTTTGGGTTTTTAATAAAGTAGTAAGATATTAACGAATGGTTAAAACAAGTTTAATCTCTATATACAAAATATTTATAAGGTTTAATTAAGGATCCTTAAATAGGTCACAAGTTTAATCCTTCCTCAAATCAATTAAAATGCATATTATTAATAGTCTTCTATCAAATTACGAATAAATATAATAAATGGGGGCTTTAAAAATAGACCATTTAGTTAAAACGCAAAATGTTATGATTATTACTATTTTTTTACTATCAAATACCATTTAAATATTTATTATTAGACTAATTATTATTTTAAATATTAATTTTGATATTATTTCATAGTAGATTTTATAATCCGAAAAATTGAAGGGCTTAGTGAAATATAGTCATAAGCCACATTTTTTGCCATTTTGAGATATTCATGCCATTGCATTCTTTAAATTTTTTATCCAAAATTCCTTGATTTACAATAGTTGGCTGGAAATGATAGGTGGAAGTTCTTTACTTGGCCAGCTAGTGATGATTTGAGAAGATAAGCCACATCAAAATGGCGTCGATATCTGGAGTGAATGAAAATTTATTTCGTGTTCAAACGACTTCTATGAATAAGGGAGCTGAAAACGAGTCTGATTCTTTTTAAACTGATAGTTATGATTCTCCAACAAGCGCCAGTTGCAGCTCTAATTACTACATGATAAGAGTATAGATATATTTTAATATTCATAACCTCTCTTTTGTTGCTTGTGACTATCTTTCACTCAATCTACTTACTTTACAAATTACTCGCATTTTATGAAAATGCATTAACAATAACGTTAGATTTGATAACCATCGAATAATTAATTAATAGAACTATTAATATTAACAATAATACTTGGAAAGAATATCATTTGAAAGCAATTAGTACTATGCTGTGGAGGGATTTCTTTAAGTTTACTTAAATATTCATATTATAGATTTACTAAATTTTTTTCTTCTATTACTAAGATAATCAACAAAAATACACCACAAGATGAACAAAAAATCAAACAGAATACTGAAATCATGAATTTTTAATAACTTGCTATTTTGCAAATTAAGGTAACAGTACGATTGATTATGTTTCCTTCAAATATCTTACCAATTAAAAGAAAAAATTTATTAAAACTTTAATATGATTATAATTATGTTATAATAATAATATAATATAATTATTTAAATAAAGGTCGTTCGAAAACTTCGAAAGAAATGCACTAACAAATTTAAAAAAAAATTCTGATTCAACTTTAAAAATTAATATTTTAAGTTGAAAATTTGAGACATGGGCGTACCCAGCGAGGGGCAGGGGGCAGCTGCCCCCCCCCCTAGAAGCAACAAAAAAAAAAATTAAATGTTTATAAAGTGATGAAACGAAACAAAATTGGTGGTTGGCGACGGGGAATGATTCTTTTTGTTAGGACTCGAGGGTTTTTAGGCCTTTAATTCGAAGGCTTTACCCCTCTATATAAAAAATAGCTATGTCACAATCTGGACGACCATGATCTGCCCCCCCCTGGACGACCATGATCTGACCATGCCCCCCCCCCTAGATTTGATCCTGGGTACGCCCATGATTTGAGAAACGTATTTTTTTCGTCTATAAAATTTTCCGTAATGAGAATAAAAATTAAAAAAAAAAGAAAAAAATCGATTTTTGACTAATTTGAAAATCAATTGATATAATTGGAGGTTTACTTCTTTTAAATCCGTGGAGTTCACGGTAATGAAAAAACAAAGTATTTTACTTTATTATGCAGGAATTTTATTGCCAGACAACTGTTGTGTGCACATTCTCACAGTTTCGGTCCGAAAAGGACCATCATCAGGCCTGAAAGTTTAAGAAAACAATTTGTATGTTTCAGGCCTGATGATGGTCCTTTTCGGACCGAAACTGTGAGAATGTGCACACAACAGTTGTCTGGCAATAAAATTCCTGCATAATAAAGTAAAATACTTTGTTTTTTCATTACCGTGAACTCCACGGATTTAAAAGAAGTAAACCTCCAATTATATCAATTGATAATTTCTCTTTCGTCTCTTTCTAATTTGAAAATTTTTAAAAATTTTGAGCGACCCTTAAAAAATATTTTTTTGGGCTCATCTTTGGAGATGTCTCTTAAAACATGAAAAACTAACATATTTTCATACGGGACTCGAAAAAAAAAAAAAAATTAGTCGGTTAGTGACCAAAAATTTAGACCTGTTTTTGTCCTGCCACGTGCGTACCGAGTCCAGGTCGATAAATTTATATTTAGACAATAGAATCCCAGGGTGAAATCAAAATTAAATTTACTATATCAGGTCGAACCAAGGACAATTTTCTGATTCGGAATAAGCGGACTCAGTATTCAGTAAATTATTTAGTTAGCCGAACATGAGACACTTGGAGAAGGAACTTTTTGCTGACAGTGTATTAGAGTAGGATAAAAATTTTCATTAACTCATCTCAACTGTAGGCTTATCGATTTCATCTTCCCAAATTTCAAACTAAGCCACCTCATACCTATATCCATGCCCACTTAGATGATAGAATAGTGATTTATTTATTACATATCGCCATTAATAAGATCGAAATAATCAAGTAACACATCTATTTCTTTTTTTTTTTTTTTTCATAAAAACATTCACACTTTTTCTCATTCCACTCACACTCACACACACATTCACACAGTCTTTTCGCAACTCAGCCATTTAAGACTTTAGACGATAACGTTGTAATTAATGTATATATTGAGGGTTCAGCATTTTTATTTAGCCATCTGGATCCAAATGGCTTAAATAAAATCATCGACTCCTGGGCCGAACCCCGACGTTTCATATGAGGTACATCTATTTCTAAATTATATTTAAGAAATTTTTATTTTGTATTATTGACCGTTGAAAATTGATCTTTTCAGCTTGTTTAAAACTCATGTTTTATTTGTACTCAATTCTGACCCTGGTTAATACGAAAAAAATAAGATACTTTATATTAAGAGGTCCCTGGTGAGATTTTCCTCCAGAAAATACATAAGAGAGATTCAATGAAACGTTCCAAGAAAAGATTTCTTTCTATATAATATTATATACAGTATATATTATATACACTTTTTAAGAGCTTAAGAAAAAAGTCTTCACGCAATTTTAACAATAAACAGTTGAACCAGAAAGTAAAATAAAAAAATAAAAAAACGCCTCTTATCCTTAACATAACGTTTATTTATTATCAAGTGTTGAGTTTAATTAAAAATCAACGCTTTTGCCAACTCGGAGTTCTTATTTTTAACTTTTGCTTAAATTTATTTTTAGAAGAAAAGAATATTCGCGTTGATTTTTAATAAAGATATTAAAATGTAAGAGAATAAAAATATTTTTTTTTTTTAGACTTAGAAAAAAAAACTTAGATTATTGTAATTATAAAAAATTTTAGAGGAGGGAAGAAAGAAATCAGATATAAAATACAAGGTATATTAGAAATATACTTAATGAGATGCAAAACGTTGGATGGTCAGGTGAAGACGGACGTAAAGGCGTGGAGACAAAGAAGACGAGAGGGAATAAGGGATGACGAAGAATGGGGAAGAGCGATATCCTGTGGACCGGACAAGACCTGGTGCAGTTTGTGGAGGTACATAAGAAATAATCAAGAAGGTTGATTATATTCATTTGAACTTTTAAAAATGAATAAATTGTTTGTAAATGAAGTACAGCATGTGGATATAAGTTTTATATGTTTAATTAATATGTAAAAGTTAATACATATATGTAGCCCAAAATCCCAGAAAGGGGTAGGGCAAGGAATCTAATGAATAAATTATTATTATTATTATTAATATTAGAAATACTTTATAAATATTTGACAATTTCTTTCCTTTTAATAGCGTTCATATCTGCTCCTATAAGTGTTTCCTATAAGAAGATCATAATAATGCGAAGTCAAATCATTTACTTTGAGGCGATTAGTATAATTAATTCGTTAAACTAAAAATAAAATGATTTTCACATCTTTAGTATTAACATTTGACTGTCATTATTTTTAATTAGCCTACATGCAAGCTAAAATTTAAATCATTTCTAATTCTTCTATATACTGTATTATTATTAATTAAATTATTAAAACAGTTATCAATTTAGGAAATTTAACTAAAACATTCTGAGGAGATTGAAATTCACAGATATGCTATCGGAACTTTATAGGCTTATGGATTTGTCTTTTTTTTTCTTATGGAACTATAAATTAATGAAGCTGAGACATGCAAACAAATCTAACAGGTGAATACGTATTTTTCAAGCGAATTTCTAAATAAAATGTTTTTCCTCTTGCTATATAATCTTAATATTAAAACAAATATTAACATTCTTTTCTTAATGTTTTTAAAATCATATAATCTTATATGATTCAAATAGGTATCTCAAAATTCGCCTAGCCCTCGGGGCTTGGTGTAGGGGTTAGCGTGCTAACCTCGTATACCAAAAGTCGCAGGTTCGGACCCCAGGCAGTCCGATGATTTAATTTAAGGCATTTGGATACCAAATGGCTTAAATAGAAATGCCTGGACCCCCAATAGATATATTAAACATATGAGTATCGTTAAAAGTCTTAAATGGCCTAAGTTGCCGAAAAGACTGTGTGAATGTGGGTGTGAATGAGAAAAAAGTGTGAATGTTTTTTCAATAAAAAAAAAAAAAATTCGCCAAAACATATTTAATTTAATATTTTAATTTTTTTACAGTTTATATACACGTAGGTATATTTTGAGATAGTTTATTTAGAATAATATAAAATGAAAAAAAAAATCAAAGCCTTGGGTGTGGGGGCAAATGCCACCCTTGCCCCCTCCCCCCCCACTCCAAATGACATAAATAAAAATGTTTGGCCTCATCAATAAAGAACACTCACATGTCTTGTTAAATAAATAAAAATTCCGTCTCAATGATATGGCTCTACTACTCGCTGGTAGGGCTGGACGGTAATGGATTTTCATTACCGACCTCGATAATGAAAAAAAAAACGGTTTTTCTCGAAAGTCGGTAAAAATTTTTTACCGCCCGCGGAACCAAAGTTTGCCGCCGCGGAACATTTTTTTTTTTTCGCGGAACCAAAATTTTTCCCCGGCCGGAAAAATATTTTACCTTTTTTTTAGAGAGCCAATTTTTTGCCGAAACATTTTTTTTTCCCCGCGGAACCAAAATTTTCCGCGGAACCACAATTTGGTTTGCCGCCGCGGAACATTTTTTTTCTCGCCGAACCAAAATTTTTTACCGCCCGAAAAAATAGGTTTTTACCGACTTTCGAAAAAAAACGGTTTTTATCGAATTAGAGGTTCGTTACCGCGTTTTCGGTAAAAAATTTTTACCGGTTTTTACCGGTAAACCGGTTTACCGTCCAGCCCTACTCGCTGGTTAAGAGAGTTCTTCAAACCAGTATGTATCGACGATATATCGTCTAAATAATGAGTTGGTTAAATCAGTGGAAGTAGAAAATAGCAGTATACCGGGTGGGCCAATAGTGCGTGGACGGAAGATTGTGGGCTTATTAACGGACATTTTTAAAATTTGTTGATTGCACATAATGTGGGGCCTTTAGGGCTACAAATTAAAAATATTTTCGTTCCAATTGCACCTCATATACAGGGTGGTCCATATCAAAGTTATGTTTTTTTAAATGGAACGCCCTGTATATTATTGCATATTTGGATTCTACGGCCAATTTTAGTATGAGTTTATGTCATGCAATGTATTCTAAAACAAACCGTTTAGCCGCAAATCGGGCTTTTGTGAAAAAACTGCTGTCTGGAAAAAATTGAATATCTCGCGAACCATAAAACTTCGGGGACTGTTCTTTTGTGAGGTTACTAACCATGAAATGTACTAATGTAGGCCAGAAGGGTAACTCGGAATTATTCTTGTGTTGGGAGAAATGGCCATGCCAATTTGGAAAATTTCAATCATGGATAACTTCATTTTTTCAAATGGAACATGATACTTTTTTTATCCCATGGGACGTGAAATTTAATTATCTTTCAGATGATATAAGGTTGTCTATATCTATCTTTGGTAGTTATCTTTTTATTCCAAAATATCTGATAACGAAAAAAAAAAATATTTATTATAGACAAAATAATTGAAAAAAAACCCAAACGCAAAACAAAATTGAATAAATGGAAAAAATATGCTAAATATTCGAAAATGTCTTTAAATTTCCCTTAAAATCATTTATTTGAACTTCTCGAAAAAGAAATTCGGGTTATGATCAAGTGAGCAGGTGCCGGGCAGGTGCGCCATCTTGTTGACAAATCATAACCCGAATTTGAGCAAGCGGGACTTCTTAGAGAAGTTCAAATAAATGATTTTAAGGAAATTTAAAGATATTTTCGAATATTTAGCATATTTTTTCCATTTATTACAATTTTGTTTTGCGTTTGGATTTTTTTTTTCAATTATTTTGTCTATAAAAAATATTTTTTTTTTTCGTTATCAGATATTTTGGAATAAAAAGAAAACTACCAAAGATAGATATAGACAATCTTATATCATCTAAAAGATAATTAAATTTCACGTCCCATGGGATAAAAAAAAGTAGCATGTTCCATTTGAAAAAATGAAGTTATCCATGATTGAAATTTTCCAAATTGGCATGACCATTTCTCCCAACATAAGAATTGTTTCGGGTTACCCATCTGGCCTACATTAGTACATTTCATAGTTAGTAACCTCACAAAAGAACAGTCCCCGAAGTTTTATGGTTCGCGAGATATTCAATTTTTTCCAGACAGCAGTTTTTTCACTAAAGCCCGATTTGCGGCTAAACCGTTTGGTTTGGAATACATTGCATGACATAAACTCATACTAAAATTGGCCGTAGAATCCAAATATGCAATAATATATAGGGCGTTCCATTTAAAAAAACATAACTTTGATATGGACCACCCTGTATATGAGGTGCAATTGGAACGAAGATATTTTTAATTTGTAGCCCTAAAGGCCCCACATTATGTGCGATCAACAAATTTTAAAAATGTCCGTTAATAAGCCCACAATCTTCCGTCCACGCACTATTGGCCCACCCGGTATAGTTAGAAAACAAAAATACAGACCAAAATTACGGTGTTCTGTACACGATTACGAACCAGAGGTCATCGTGGTGTCCGATGCTCGAAAATTAAAGAGTAAACATCTAAATTAAAATCAAATTTAGCCAGGAGATATTTAATTTAATGTTTTAATTTTTTTACAGTTTATATACCCGCCAGCCACTTATTTAAAATAAATTTTATCGATGAAAACGGAATGCGAATAACTGACCTTTAAGTAACAGAAGAGTGTAATAAATGTGTAGCCTCCATTTATCTCTAATATAAAATTTATTTCATATTTTAAAAGTCACTATTTAGTTTACTCTTCAGAGCGATAAAATTAATATAAATTATAGTCGTTAGCATTATTAAATCTGGGCCCAATGACTTTAAATAAGTGATAGTTAAATACTTAATTCAGTTTCTCCTTTTTAAATGTTAAATTATGTATTTTATTTTATTTTTTAGAATTCAAGTGGAGGGGTGAGGACTAAACCCCATATTTGTATCCTAGCTCATAAAAGGTGATTGGTTTATTGTCTATATACGATATTTGTTGCCGATCATTTTCAACCCCATTAATTAGAATCAATAATATTAAATTATTCATATCTTCTTGGTCTCTGTTATTGGAGCAGAAAAAAATAAATATTGTCAATAATATGCTTATTTTTAAGATTCTAAATATAACCTAAGAGTTCTTGTTCGATGTCATTTTGTGAAATGTCAAAATGTCTTTTTTTAGTTCAGTGAGGCTTTGATAAAAGTTTATTAATATTTTCTAAATTCTTATTCCAAGCGAATGTATTATTATTTAATGATAAATCATTCTATTTATAACTTATTAATATCTTAAGTAAACAGGAAAAGGAAGCCGGTTAAAAATATTGATTGATGAAATTTTTGTCTCTGAAAATTACAGGTAATTTAGACAGTATAATTAAAGATTACTTAATTAATTCTCAAAGGATCTTATCTCGTGTGTTTCTGAATTAATCATAAGGTTCGGCGTAGATTGATACGCATGTATAAAACAGAGCAAAACCGAAACTGTTCACATTTTGTAAGAGAGAACCGCGAGAAGTGAGACGAGAGCATCCCAGTTCTGTCCCGCCCCAAGTGTGGAAATGACACACAAACTGTGCGACAAGCGTCACGTTGGACTTAGTTTTCTTTTTGGGTAGTTATCCAACTGCTTTATTCAAAATTTGCGACAAAACAGCACTTCATTGCCTTTGGGTGAACTGTGCGAAGTTCGTCTTTTTTTCGTGCTGTGCGTACGGGTGACACAGCTAATGAGTAAAAATAAATTCTTCGAAGCGATCATTTGAATTATTTAAATGATGAATTCTTCTACGTATTCTTCTTCTTGGCACGAATATTTAATTTATTAGATTATATAAAAAATATTGATGAAAAACACGAACGCCTGTACATTAAGCAAAAAATATAAAGGTAAGTTAAATTAGTTGCCTAACCTCCAGGCGTTCTATACTTTCAAATTAATTAAAAATGCTATTCAATAAGATCCAATACCAAATGTTGACTAGTCATGATGAAATTAAAAGTTATTTTGGTCCATAACGCAGAGATATGTCTCTAGTGCTAGGCGTCAGGGGTTCGCTTCCCGCCCCAAGCGAAAAAATTCACTTCAATTGAATTCGCTACCAATTCAACTAAATGAATAATTTTATTAACGTAATACAAATATATTTAAGGGGGCATAGGAGCGGCGTCTAAACGTACTTAAAAAAAAAAACTAGACTGTTATAAGAAACTGATTTCATATTCGTAAAAAATACGTATATAGTTGTTTTGAATATTATTATAATAAATCAGACATTAGATAAAAAGAGGTTAATAAATAAGCCGTATAATCCTACACTGGTTTTATTAAAATTTAATATAATTAAATGGTATTAAAGACTAAGCAGTGAGTATTGCACTCTTTTAAAAAATTTAGATTAAACTTATATGATTTGACACATCTATACTCTTTTTAAACTTCTATATCACAATATCACACTTTTATATAAATAAATTATTCTTTCTAAAATATTTGATTATGCACCTACGATAAAATGATAAATTTATCACAAGCTAAGGGACTTGCTTTAGATAGGTAAGATATTCTAATTATAAATTAAAAGCACAGTCCGGGAGAATAGAACGAGATGGAGGAGCAAAATTACGCGATAATGCAAACGGAGCTTGATCACGACAGCAGGTGTTCGCAATTTGAGGCCCTTCAAGTTCTTATCTAGAATAATAACATTACCCCAAAGAAAGACAGAATGAGAAGGCACATGCATATGGAAAGAGCGAGGGAAATTGAGGCCTTCCTTCCTTTCTTTTAATGAAAATATATAAAATTGAAGAATGACGGATGTTACCGCAAATTCGTTACTCAAAAGTTACTCACTCCTTTAAATGTTTTCATTAAATAGACAGAGTAGAAATGAAAAAAGAAAACTTGAGATAATATAATCTTTGCGTGAATTTATTACATATTATTTTGAAATTCTTAAATAATTCATTATAAAAATAAAAAAAGAAAGTAAAAATGGATGGGTAAAAAAAGATGGGTATTTATTTATTAATTAATTAACTTATACCTTTGGTTGAAGTTTAAAAGGAAATTTAACATTTTCACATATCAGGTAATTATACTTATTATCTTGGTGTGGAACTAAAAGTGGGTTTATCGAACGCAAGGTAGTATTGCCACCAGAATTTAAAGATTTACTTGAAATAGATAAAATTTAAAAATCTGTATGGTGGCGCACAGCAAACAGCTTTCTCTTATCCTTCGGTAAAAGAAAGTTGTGCACCGTGCTTATCACACCAGATTTTTTGTGTCGAGATATATTTAGTTTCTCATAGCATCTTAGTTAACTTGAGCACTTGCATTTCATAAGTAAAAAGTAAAAAAGTCAATTGATTCAAAATTTTCCATAGGCTCTGTGTATTTTAAATGTTGACTGCTTGAAATAAACTATGGTTATTTTTCAAAATTTTAATCTCATATTTGGATATTTTATACACAATAGAGAATTCTATACAAAATTTCATAAGAATTGGAAAAAAAATTTTCAAATGTGTAAAAAGTTTGAAAGGGGACTGACCCCCTTTTGAATCGAAATTAACATGCAAATTCCCATAAGGATTTAACATCGGCTCTAGCAGGAAAATGAATTTGAAAAATCTGAAATATTATATCAGTAATGTGTTAAAAACTGAAAAAAGTAAGTTATATCAATAAAGTTTACTTCATACGATTTTCACAAAAAATTTCACTGATATACTTTTTAAAGAGCATCTAAAAAATAGTTGGTTTATGAATTTTAATCAAAATCGTTGTTGCGAATTTTGAGAAAATCGAAAAAAAAACTGCATTAGTTGACTTCTAGTACTTTTTGGCGATTTTGTTCAAAAGCTTTCAACCCTTGGAGGGGAGGGGGGTGCCTAACTCAAATATAAAATTTCAACCTCCTAACTCTTTTCGTTTCTGAGATTTTGTTCATAGACAGACCAACTTGTGGGACTCACATTTTTGAACTCAGGAGAGACCTCAAAACGTGTATCTCCATCAAAATCTCGACATTGAATTTTTGACATGATCACAATACTTTCTCTCTATATATTTATATTTCATATATAGGGTAAGAGAAAGTAAAAGTTAACAAATAACCTAGAGCGCTGTTTCTCATACTAGGATTTTAAGTGAAAGAATATCGAATAAGAAACAAAAAAAAAGAAACAATTTTTTTTTAAATAGTCACCTCAAAATTAATAGTCCATTCATAAAAGCAAATCCTACTCTAAAGCTTAAATTTTACACATTCATTCATATCTCAATTTGTATTTTATGATTATTTGAATTAAACCCATTGTGATGACATATAGAAGAGAATCTCATCAAAATATTCTCAAGTTGAGATTTAGATATTCCCCTCTTTCATCTCATGTCGTGTATATATTGTAAAGTTAAATAGACAGTTACGGTCAACAAATTTGACATCTACAACATATAACTTTATAATTATTATCATCTGTAAAGCATTTGTCTTTAGGATTAAATTCAAATTTAACATCCTAAATACACTCTAATACGTAATTAAACGCTAATATAAAGTTTCTCTTAAAAAAACTATTAAAAAAAGTTTTTCTCGTCATTTGAGGCCATTTAGACCTTATTTATTTAAATAAATTGATAAATAAAATAAATTTTTTGCCGACCCCGCACCGCGGGATTAATAATGGCAAGGAAAGAAAAAGGTAAATAAAATAAATTTTATTTTACTTTGCGGGAAGCGGATCTTAGATCTAATTCTAGACAACGGCGAATACAAAATTTGATTAGAAGAATCTCATGAGACCTTTTTAGTAAAGCTAAAATAATCTCGCTGAAGTTGTACTTCATTTTGAAAAATTTTTTATATAACCCCAGATTAATCTTTAGCGTCTTCCCTAAAGGATTTTCTAATTAGAAGAGGGATAAAAGATATAAATTTTTTTTTAACAACTTCTTTTCCTAATTCGTAAATTTATTATAAAGATATAAATGACATTTATTAATGTCCTCATTTCCTTAGAAATATTGCGGAGCAAAAAAAAAAAGAGACGGTAATAATTTAAGCCCTCTAATATCTGTTTTAATCTTGATGTAAGTTGTCGTGAGGTGATTGTAGCAAATTAAGATGGAGTGGTGTGGTCTGCCTTCGTGCATAAATGATGAGTGGGCTTTTAGGTCCGCCTTTGTGCCCCTTCGATCAGCAGCTAGATTTGCTCAAAGAAAATAAATCAGCTATCAGGGGACTTCACTCGACATCGTATAAACAAATTTTATTTATCTCCTAACATCAACATGACTCCTAATGTATCTGAATCCCTAGAGAATTGAAGAAAATTTGGTTTTTGTTTGCTATACTTTTTTTTTTAGGTTTTATAATTAATTACTTTAACTTAAAACATAAAAACTAGATATCAAGTCTGAATTTTAGCAAGCCCTCCCGAGTCGAAAAATTGCCCTTATTTTGACCTGATATCGTACCCCTCCCAGTGAAAATATTATTCCGAAGTCGCTAATAGATAAGAAAGAGCTGTGACTTTTAAGTCTTATAATGTCAATGAGTGATTATGAAGTCAAATTTTCATTTCAATTGATTTTTAATTGATTGAGACATTTGATTCAGAGATGGACTTCTGGCCCCTCTGACGATGGCCTCTTGATAGGTTTGTTGTTATTATGAAAGGGTTAATTTTTGTATGGATACTTATGTGTTATTAATAGAAATAATAAATTATCTCTGCTGATATTTGAGCCAACATAAGATTAAAATTTAAATAATTATTTTTCATTCTAGCACGAATTTACATTTTTTTCCATTCGAATAATGAACCTTTTGAAAATAAAAATGATTCAGGTCTTTGTTCGTGTTCCTTTATAAATGGACAGTCATAAATTTCCAAAGTTAATTTAATTTATATATTAATCAAACTTATGAATTCAATCCCTTATTTTTATCCTTAGATAAAAAATCATTACGACTTCAACTACTTTCTTTTCTTTTCCTTTTTTTTATAACTTAGTCTTTTCTAATGGATTCAGTCCTGAATTGAAGAATCCAATTGCTTATTCTCCTTATATTTCAATATATATTGGTTTTTTTCGAAATCGTTTTGAATACTGTCTGCTGATTGGCTCGATTTGTCTCCTATTCTTTTTTTCTAGAAAAAAATTCTCCTTTGAAATTCCAATTCTCAATATTCCATTTTAAAGCTAACACCAACGAGATCATAAGGCATTTGTAATAAGATTTTTGGGGTTGGGGGAATTTCGTCAATAAGGCCAATGAGAAATTCCTTTCAAAGCTTGCTTTGTTCTATACGATAAAGAAAGAGAAAATAATTGTTACCTTGAAAAATAGAACATGAACTCGCATTTTTATTGATATCGATGATATAAACAATACATATAGAAGGGATCTGTCTTTTTAACCGGCAATCATTATTCAATCGACAAAAAGGCCTATATGAATCCTCACCTTGAACGAATTTTTTTATTTATTATTTTTTTCCAGAAAAAGGCCCTAGGGGTGGGTATATAAGTACGGTGAATTTGCCCTTGGAAGATATTTCAACGATACTTAGGGGATTTGTAGGTATTAATAAAATAATAAGATCCTGAAAGTTTCGCTAACTAAATTGGTTTTTGAGAAAAGGCAAAACATGTACGAGTCATAAATAACATCATTTTAAAAAATGACGTTTTTGTTTTAATTTTAACTTTTAACCGTAATACTATTTTGGCACAATTATGAAACTATTTTTTTTTTTTAATCCCCATCCAATTTACGAGGAAATCATGACTCTTCAAATTTTACGCCATATTGAGAAAAATAAAAATCGAATTTGTTATATAAAAGCCGATTTAGATGAGATTTCAATTGAATTGGATACCAATCAATTGAATTAAATAGAAATAAACTATTTTTTTAGATGCTCTTTAAAATCTATATTCTCATTTTGCCCTGAAAATTGTTTGAAGTACACTTTACTGATGTAATATTACAGATTTTTCAAATTCATTTTCCGGCTCTTCCTTCCATAGAGCCAATGTTAAATCCCTATGGGGATTTGCATGTTAATTTCTATTCAAAAGAGGGTCGGTCCTCTTTGGAACTTTTTACACATTTAAAAAAATATTTTCCAATTCTTATGAAATTTTGTATTTATTTAGGATTATCTATTGTGTATAAAATGTCCAAATATGAGATTGAAATTTTGAAAAATAACCATAGTTTATTTCAAGCAGTCAACATTTAAAATACACAGAGCCTATGGAAATTTTGAATACTTATACCCCTAGGGCCTTCTTGTGGCCAATAGACCGTTACCTCAATTTACAGCCTCATATTTTGCAACCGTTTCTCCAATCTTTCCTTTGAACTACAAAAGTAAAGTGTGCTTCAAACAATTTTGAGGGCAAAATGAGAATATACATTTTAAAGAGCATCTAAAAAATAATTGATTTTTGAATTTTAATCAAAATCGTCAGAGCGAATTTTGAGAAAATCGAAAAAAACTGAAAAAATACATTAGTAAAGTACTAGGGCTCTTTGGCCGATTTTGTTCAAAGGCTTATTTTTACGAATCAGAGCGGTGGCTAATTTAAATATAAAATTTCAATCTCGTAGGTTTTTCATTCTTGAGATACATATGGTATTTTGTTCACGGACACTCAGACAAATCATTTTGCGAAAACTACTTTTTTTGTATTCACGAGACCTCAAAACGTGTATATCCATCAAAATCTTTTTTACATGAATCCAATACTTTTTCACTATATTCCAGTACATATATATATATATATATATAGGTAAGAGAAAGTAAAAAGAGCAAAGACTATGGCGATCAGGCCTAGTCTCCAATAAAAATTTTAAGTGAAAAAAAGTGGGAGGGGTGCCTCAATGATTTCTCATAAATCTGACAAAAAAAAAAAACAGTTTAGAAATATAGGCCTACTTCTCCCATCTCTCTCCTCTTTCGGTTTTTGCAATGAGTTTCTATCGATCCTTTCCAGGTCACTTATACGATTTTCGGTTTGTTGCCTATTTATTTAAAGTGGCAATTTAGTTTAAATTGCTCTAGCTTTAATAATAAAAAAAAAAAAAAAAATAGCTTAATCAAATCTATAACAATATTAATAAAAAATCCAAGTAAATTTTTTAGATCTTTGTACATATCTTTCATTGGAATTATGCCAATCTCTCATTGAAATGATGTCAATAACATAAGAGATGTTTGAATGTTGTTCAATAATAGAAAAGGACATGAGATTGTGGCCTTTCGGTGAAGAATTCCGCCACATTGAATAGATGATTTTAATAAAGTTGAACTAGATAAGTGGTCCCGAGAAACACGAGAGTGTAAAAGTTACCGATAACTCTAATGTAATCTTATTAAATATCCCACTACACTGTGCAACTTTTTACAAATTTACTATGATTTAATACACAACATTTATCGCTCAATTTTCTTAACTTTCAATTCTATAGAAAAGTCCCTCTCGGTTAGTTAGTAGGGGTGTGCGATTATGGAAAATAATAATCGTTTATCGATTATGGAAAATAATAATCGATTATCGATTATGAAAAATAATCGATCTTTCCGATTAATCGATTATTAGTTCCGGACAGAGAAAAAATAATCGATTTTGGGAAAAAAATTGATTATGAAAAAAAAAAATCGATTAAACCTTTTTACTTTCTCTTAGCCTATATATGAAATATATAGAGAGAGAAAGTATTGCGATCATTTTTTCTCTAGCAAAAATTTTTGCGGAAATTTTTTTCCCTTCCGTGAAAATCTTTTGACATTTTTTTTTTATACGAGTCTCATCCGATCTTTTCAAACTTATTTTTCCCAAAAATAATCGAGTTTTTCCCAATAATCAATTGTGAAAAATAATCGGAATAATCGATTAATCGATTATTTTGCGCAGCCCTAGTGGTTAGCATTCTGGCCATTTGTACCAAGGGTCGCGGGTCCGCATCCCGTTCCAGGCTACAAAATTTATTTCAATTTAATTGGATACTAATCAATTGAAAAAAAATAGGGACGGAATCTATATGGCCGAGAAATACCTTAAGCGAATTAAAAAAAAAAAAAAAAAAAAAAAAACAAACTGTAAATACCTTTTAATATAGTTTCATAATCAGACGAATCTAACCCAATGGCCTATGGCTTAAACGGGTAAATAAATAAAAAAAATAATCAGACGAATCTAACATTTTTAAAGGTGAAGAGAACTCTAATAATTTCCAAAATAGAATAATTTTTCAACTTGGACACTTTCAATTATATTACTGAATTATTTTCCAAGATCTAAAGAAATAAATAAAGTTCTTTTTAAAATGCGCACGATTTTCAATGAGTGGAAAACTTGATTCATTTGAAACAAAGAGGAACAAAAGGAAAAGATCCATTAAACGAATATAATACAACAAGAAGGGCATATAATCTGTTCTCTTGAATAAAAAATAATTTTAGCTAAGAATGAAATAAATTTAAGATAACAAGAGTGCTAAATTTAACAATCATCACCCATTTTGAGTATAATGATTATAGATTATGAAATAAATATTTATTAAAAATGCTAATTCTTGTACAATTTTTAATTAAGGAAGCTGAATGCTAATTCTTTTCAACAAAATAGAAGGGAATGATTAAATCTCTATATTTCCTTACTTTGTCATTCCTTCATCCGTGGCTCTTTGTTACAACAATCAGTAAATTTTCATAATAGATTATATTTCGCTAAAATAAAATTAGCATCTTATTTTATTTTAACAAATAATTCCTTAATAAAGATTATAACAATCTTTGTTTATCTTTGTCTCATTCACATATTTCGGGGTCGGCATATGTAATATACAGTACATTAATAGGTCTATGAGACAGAAAATGAACAAAGTTACCTGTTGCGATGAGGAGGAAAAAGACCAAGACAGTCATAAAGGAGTTAAAAGAAATGCCAGACTTATTGTTAGTCCGGGCAAATCGTGGTCGTCATCCACTAGATATGAGCTCCTGAGTTAAAATGTTAAATAACAGATATTTATACATTTTATTAATTAAGTCGGAAATGCTTTCTATGTATTTGTGAATGGGTTATACTACTTATTTGTATAAATATATACAATTCACAAAGCATCATATTTAATTAATTTTAAGTTTTTCCAATTCCTGATAAAGAAGTTTATTGTTAGAAATATTTATTTATTCTTTTTACTTTCTATTACCTATATGTATATGTTAATATACATATATATATATATATATATATAGAAAGAAAGTATTGGATTCATGTCAAAAGTTCGATGTCGAGATTTTGATGGATCTTCACGTTTTGAGGTCCCCTGAGTCCGAAAAATGGTTTTCGCAACATGGTCTGTGTGTGTGTGTGTTTTCATTTTTAAGCATGAAGGAATTGAGCTAGGAATTTGAAATTTTATATTTAAATTAGGCACCCCCCCTCAAGGCTGGAAAATAAGCTTTTAATCAAAATTGGCCAAAAAGTACTAGTGCTTTACTGATGAACTTTTTCAGTTTTTTTCGATTTTTTCAAAATGCGCTGCAACGATTTTGATTAAAATTCAAAAATCAATTATGTTTTAGATACTCTTTAAAATTTATATTCTCATTTTGTAATTGAAATCTTCTGAAGGCCACTTTACTCTTGTACTTCATAGAAATGATAGGAGAAATGGCTGCCATGGTAACAAAATATATATAAATATTCTCCCATACTTATAAATTTTACATCTTGAATTCTAATATATCGGCGGAAACTAAATATATGTCGACACGAAAAATCTGGCGTGACAAGCACAGAACACAACTTTTGATTACCGAAGGTAAAAGAAAGATGTGTGCTGTGCGACGGTCACGCCAGATTTTCTTAATGAGCAGAGATAGATATCTCGCTTTTCATATCGTTTTGTTTTAACAATTTTTGATTTTGTGAATAGATTTCCTTCTACACACTTAATTATTATGAAATTTGCTCAAACGCTGGAGGGAAACGTCTTAATTATTGCTGCTAAATTGCGAAAGAGAATTTGGGCTTCTTATATTCTTAATATTGGAAGGCTAATTTTATCTATCCATCCTTCATTTTTCATGTTCCTAATACTTTTCCCTTAGGCCTATTATTGTTATTATATACGCCTGTATAATAGTGGATGAAAGTAAAATTAATAATTTGTTTGCGATTTATATTCATGTGGAAATTAAACTTGACTTGAAAAACAAAATATTGCTGATCAACAATAATTCTACAAGTCAAGCATATTTTTAAACATAATTTATTTATTATTTATCTTATTGAATATAATAAGAGTTGGAAATAATTAGCTTGCCAGACAACGATTCAAGCTTTCTCTTTCATACAAATAAACATCCCTGAGGAACGATTAATTAGTTTAGAGAAATCAAAGACATTGTTTATTTATTTCATTTAAGAAAGAGCAAGTAATATTTAATGAATTACTGGTATGAATAATTCAAGTTCTTAGATTATATGTATCTTTTTATGTACTGTTATATAATTCTTAGAAGAGGATTATTTTATACTAAATTGTTTATTATATATATATATATATATATATATAATATACTAGTCGCAAAGCCCGCCTCCGGCGGTCAAGTTTATTGCCAATTTAGGATATTTCTTGTTGCATTGCAAGTGTTAAGAACTTAAGGAAGGATCTTGAATTCAAGCGAGGCGAGGCTACCGACTGGGAACTGCACAAAAGAGTCTATTTATGACTGTTTGAAGGGTCAGTCTTATGCGTGCTCTCTTCTTTTTTCAACTGCTGCGTAGCTCCGCCCACAGCTGCTAGTCGTACAACCAGAAAGCTGTTTCACAGAGCACAAATGACGCTCTCTAATTTCTAGCCAACTTGTAGATTTTGTGTTCCCTTATTGAAAAAATTTGATTATAAAATATTTAAGAGATTTAAATTATTACTACGTTACTCCCAGAGCCCTGTACTATAAGTGTACTTAATTTCAAATAGATTCATTGAAAATAGTGGATTTCTATAGAACATTTACATACATATATACATAAATTTTTCCCATTTCATTTTTATATATATAGATTTTTTATATGCTTTTATTTAACTTACTTTTTCAAGGTCTAGTAAGTATCGATACTTTTTCGTGTCCCTAAACTTTTAGTGATTAAGAGGGCCGGAGTCGGGCTTAGTGTTTAGTATAAAATATTGATCTAGTAGATCAGGAATTTAACATTAAAGCAAAACGATATTATCAATTTCTCAAAATTTTTGGGTATAAGGCAGAAAAATATAGGCTAATTTTATTATAATTAATAAGCTCTCTAATATGTGTTATATAGATTTGCTATTTGTTCTTTTATAAATTTCTTTCAACCTTTGATTGATGAAAAACACTAATCAATTAAGCTATAAATCAATATCGAAAAAAAGCCTTTCTAGAGTATTTATTTTGTTTTCGAAAAAGAGTAGATTGTTCGTTACGGTATGTAAGGAATCAATTGGATAATCTCTTTGTGCCTTTGTTCTCGTGTAATTGGGAAAGGTCAGTTGAGTCGAGAGCGTTTCTTTTGTGGGCGTTTTGAACTCCGAACAACTAAATATCTGTTTGATTACACAAAAAAAATTTATAAACTATATACCAAAGTTTACACAAGAATCTAAACAAAGGATTCGGATATCAATTTTTATTTTTACCCTAGTAATATATATTGTATATAAGGACTATTACTATTTGTTTTTAATAATAAAACCTTTTTTTTAATTAAGGTTTCATCATCCTTTTAGTTTTCATGTTCAAACAAAGATTTGATTAATGATAGCGTCGGAGACAAGCAGGAATGTGATAGTTTTGCACAGGTGGTCAGTGCATCCTAGACACAGCTGCATTTCAAAAATGTTTAATTTAAACAAATTATCAAGTAGCTATTTATCTGTATAAATTATAGCTTGACTTTAGCATCCAGTTTGAAAATTTATAAAGAATGAATTTGTTATTCTCTTCCTTTAGAAGGCACATATTCCCAAAGTTGAGCTTAAATATTCAATAAGAGAAATTATATTTTAAATTTGACTTAGGCCCTATATTTTACAAAAAAAAAAAGGTTATTCATTATAGAATGGAACCACGGTAATTTATATTCTCTTTTTAACGATGATATTTAATGTTCTGTCAAGCTATAATTTATTTTTCACATTAGAATTCATATAATTGATAGTTTTTATACATCATAAATATATCCTGAGCATTTTTTAATAGAAATATGCTCCATTTTAACAAAATTGGGCGTGGTCTAAAATTGGATAGAATTTTTAAATTTGTTTTTTATTATTAAATGTTTCATGAACGTTATTAAATTTAATTTTAAATGTAGAAACTACAGTATATTCGCCTTTTGTAGGTAGGTGGGGGGGGAAATAATAATAATTTATTGTATTCATCAAATTAGATGATTTCCCAAAGGGGTTTAGATTAATATCTAAATTTATCGTACATGTACTAAGAATATATAATGGATAATATATGCCCATATATTAATATCTTCTTTAGGGTATTTTGTTATGCCTTGAACGGTTTCTCTTGAAGTATAGGAGTGTATTTTTATAAAAAAGGAAAAGTCTTTCTGATTTGAAGGATAATTAGATAAATTTATTTTTGATAGAAGTAAATATAATATTGATATAAAGAGACCTGAAAAATTATTCTATAAAATGATGCGCTGCTTGCCTATGTTTAATACTACAGGTAAAATATTTACTCCTATTCCTTTCATTCTTGCAGTCTTTGAAAAAAGAAATTTATTTTATTTATTTATTTCAATGCTGTCAAACTGATAGTATTTAATAGGCTTAAATACATCATCTAGGGGAAGGAAGTTTTTTTTTAAATTCAAATAACAAAATATTATTCTTTGAATTTGTTCTTAATCAAACAAGCGCAAATTATAAAAAAATCTTGTAAAGGTAATAAGTTTTATTTTTGATCCCATTTAAAAAACATTCTGAAAATATTCTTCTCTTTTTGTATTCATCAAATATTGACTTGCTCTTTCAATTATGCACAGATATTAAAAAAAAAAGTTTCTTTAAAAAAAAATCCATTAAGTAGAGAGAAGAAAATCCATAGACAAATACAATATGTTCCATAAACATTTTGAATTTTTTTTTTAGTATAAATCCCCTAATGAGGCCTAGGTTAGGTTGATAAAAAATAATTGCAACCTTGTTATTTTTCAAAAGAAAAAAAAAGAAAAACTTTTTTTATTAAAGAGAAAATATAATTCACTCCCTATGGAAATACAAACTTCTTTCCCTATTGACAACACCTGATTAACATATTGCATATTCTTTTATTTTTTGTTTCAGTTGGCGTTAATGAACGAGTGTTTGTGTTCGAAGATGAATGAGTTTTTAAGTGATGTGTTTGTTGGAGGTGAGTGTTATTATTTTTTTTTTTAACGTCATCAGTGATGAAACGCAAATTCAAGTACAAAAAAAAAAAAAAAAAACAAAGCAGATAAACAATATATTTTTATGTGTTTTAAAAATTATAATGCCAAAATAGAATCAAAGACTTAATTTTATTTTGGTTCAATGTATATATTATAAATAAGAGAAAAATTTTATGGATGTGCCAAAATAAGAAAAAATTGGAAACCAATATATGTATGTATATAATTTATTTATTTATAGTTTATATATATATACGAAATATACAGTATAAATTGACAATCATTGTGAATAAATAAACTAATAATAATAAAAAAAAAAAAAAAAACTAGACCAGGGTAAATGTCCCCCCCTTCGAATTTATTTGAGACCATATTGGAATTCTGTTATTAAAATATTATTATTATCTTTATAAATGTTATTATAATACCTGTTCTGTATTTATAATCAATCATAAGAAGATGAATGTATCTTTAACATTCAAAATTTAGATAAGAAAACATCTATGTTTATTCAAGAAGGAGTCTTTGTTTGAACTTGATTAAAAAAATTTTAACGTCATATCAATTTTAATCCCAGTAATCGGCCAGGGACCAGTAGATGAAAAGAAGATAAAAAATAAGAATTCAGTGGGTTATTTTGAAATAATTGCATATACAAGAACATAACACAACTTGTTTATGTACTAGTATATGGGTCATTCCATGCCAAATCGACAAATTTTTTTCCTGACCCCCGCGGATTTCGCTGAAAATTTCCTATCTTTTTTCTACCCCTTAAAAGACATTTTTGAGAATTTTTTCAAATTTTTTTACCCAACTAAAAAAAAGTTATGGATTTTTAAAAAAAATTGCTCTTTTTTTTCAAATAACTATAACTTATTTTAAAATTGATATTTGGGAACCCCGCAAGGCTATAAAAATTTTGCTTTTTAATGTAGTTTTCAGAAAAAAATTATTTGAAAAAAAAAGCAATTTTTTTCAAAAATCCATAACTTTTTTTTAATTGGGTAAAAAAATTTGAAAAAATTCTCAAAAATGTCTTTTAAGGGGTAGAAAAAAGATAGGAAATTTTCAGGAAAATCCGCGGGGGTCAGGAAAAAAATGTGTCGATTTGGCATGGAATGACCCATATGCAATTATTTCAAAATATCCCATTGAATTCTTATTTTTTTATCTTCTTCATTTTCAAATTTTTATCTTCTTCATTTTCAAAATGGCCATCTACTGGTCCCTGGCCCATTACTGGGGTGTTTACATTAATTGGGTAAATTGTCCTTAGGGGTAGCTAAATCTCAAATTTTACTCTAATTGATTAAGAATAAAAAATGCGTAACGAAGTTGCAATAATTTCTTCCCACACTTCTTAATCAACCTTCAGCTAACTTAGTTACTAACCAGATTTACTCTGATTCGGGAAAGTTTTGTAACTTCACTCCATATTTTTTTATTAAATACATTAAATTAAAAAAGAAAAAAAAAAAAAAAAAAAAAAAAAAGATTGATAAAATTTCAGAGTTTATCTAACATTCTATCATTGTAAGTCTACCTAAGAAGTACTGGTAAGACTTTTCTCAAGGCTATGACCAATATTTTTTTTGTTTTTTGAGAATAAAACCTATTCTACCTAACCGGGTTGTTATGAAATTTGAACAAGGACTATCATAAACGACTTATTTATTTTGCTGAGTTTAAAAAGATTTAGCCGAGTCAGAACCGCCCTTAGGGAATCTATGACAACTACCCCGAACCCCGCGTTTATGAGGATGCAAAAATTGAATGCAAATTTTTTTTTTTTACTTTTTTATTATATTTATATATTATATATTCAATATATATAAATCAATATTCCAGGTATGCGTATGCAAATTAAGATTTATTTGTATTTCTCGGGTCCTTATGACCTAAAAAGTAAAAAAAAAAAAAAAATTGGGGAGTTAGATTTTTCCCGATAATAATACTTTCCCCTTATTTTACAAATAAAATATTGGCCGGAAAGTAAAATTGATTTTTATAGAGTTGGACGTTTGAATCTTGATAAATGGTCTGTCCCTATAAAAATGAAGGATCAATTTCAAAAATTCTATGCTCATATTAAGGGTTTTGTGAAACTAACTGACGTGGAAATCGGCTCCCTAAAAACGCTCAAATACAGTATAACAAACATTTTTTTAATATATTAAAATTCCGTCTTTCCTGTTTCATTTATATAAAAACAAAAAGATTTATCAAAATGGTTTATTTATTATGTCTATTTTAATTTAGAATTGTATTATGGTCTCTAATGAATTTGAAATAGAAAAATCTAGCAATAGAATCCGACCGTTCAGTATTACATCATTGTATTCTAATTGTTGTATACAAAAATAACTATCTATTTTTGTTTATTTTTGTTGATAAATAACCTCTGTCCTCAATATTAATTTAATTTAATATTTTTTTTTTCATTTTAATAATGCGCCAAAAACATAAGCTGATTTCTTTTAATTTTTAACGTAAATCTTAAAGTTATTTTGAAGTAGATTTACTTTTCAAGCAAGAGTGATATTGGTGGGATTAACGCTTTGGCGTGAATTTCAAAAGCTAAACCTTTATAGCTTTACTCTCTTTTGGTTTGATAGAGGAGAATTATTTCAAGGCGAGAGGTGGGAGAACATAGGACGATTTCAATAGTAATATTACTCTTGCCTGAACTGATAACTTCTTTTATTTGAACTTGTAAGGCGTATTATACTCTTAAAGAATTAGAGTGAATTGTTTGGATTAAATTTTATAATGTTACTTTAGAATATCAAAATAATTAATAATTAAACATCTTAAGAGGAGGAGAAGAAAATTGCAATAATTTTTTTTTTTTTTATTTTAGAACATATCGTAGCTTGGATGCTAAACGTGATTTTTCTGTTTTTATATGTAAATATAGATTTAAAAAAAATTGTAAATTGATTGATTGATGGCCAACAAATAAGAACCCCTCGAAGCTCTTACCCCAAAAAAATTCAATTTAATTTTTTATTTAACACCCAAAATATTTCCCTAGTCTTTTGAACTGTTATCCGATTAATTAATCTCAAATCAAAAGACTGGAAATCTGGACAGGTGTAATAAAAAATTATTTTTATTCCATTATTTATTATCCCCCCTCCACCCCTCTACGCAAATAATGCGTATTTTAAAGAAAGTATGCTATTTTTAAAATTGATTATAAATATACCATGGTATATAAAAAAAAAGATATTTTGCTGTACAATCATTATTAAATCAAAATTTTACTCGCATGTCAATTGAAAACAAATAAAAAAAAGATTTTTTAAACTTAGATTTTAGAAATTTAAATTTAAAACTGATATAATTTAAAAAGTGGCACACGCTGTTAAATAAATTTCAAATAATTACGAATAAAAAATATAAAGAAATATTTTTTTCTCTCGGCTACTGAGGTCATTAGGAGTTTATTGCATATATTGTTTATTATACTGTATCGATGTATCGGAGGAGGGTCCTCTCGCTTGCCTCTGGGGGCCGCAGTGCTTGGTTAAATATTCGGAGTTAATTTAAAAACAATGGGGAAACTAGGATGATCGGATTACAGAAGCAGACTATTTATGAACTGTACTTTTATGGGTGTTAAAATATGAATGAAATTTTTCGAATTTTGAACAAAACCAAGCTTATATTCTGGCCTTGACAGCAGCACTGAATAATAAGCATATAAGGTTAATTGTTGATTGTTGAGAAGAAAAAACCAGAATCTCTTTATCCACCATACTCACTATTTATTTGCAAATATTACGGGTTGCAACACACCACCCATCGTCAGTGCAGCTAATAATAGTTTTGCTGGTGGATGTCGTCTATATTCTTACCTCTGATTATATAAATGTTTGCCATTTTCATATTAAAGTTTTTAAGAAGGCAAATCTTTGCTTCTTAAGAACTTTGATATGAAAATGGCAAACATTTATATATTCAGGTCTTCAATCTGACGTTGCTCTCTTTCTCCGACGTTCCTCATGATGGTAGGTGAGTGGATTTTCAATAAATTGTCATAAATTTATTATCAGAGATTTTTATTTTTAGGTTTTACGATATTGGCCAAGATTTGACATCGTTTCGGCTCTTAAAACATATTATTTACATTATATGTTTTAAGGTTCTGAAGAAGGCTTAAACGAGGCGAAACGATATCAAATCTTGGCCAACATCTTAAATCTAAAAATAAATACCTCTGATAATAAATTTATGATAATTTTTTAAAAATTCAATCACCCACCGTCCTGAGGAACGTCCGAGAAAAAGAGCAACGTCAGATTGAAAACCTGAAAACCCACCGGACTTGCTGCACTGATGATAGGTGGCGTTTTGCAGCTCGAAATATTTGCAAATAAATAGTGTGTATGGTGTGTATGGATAAAGAGGCGCTAGTTATTTCTCCTATTTTTCAATAAGCATATATATTAAATGAACGGGGTTTAGCATCTGGAAGATAGGCAACCAAAATTATTTAAGCTATAATTTTCTTGATTAATTGCTCCTATAGATCAATCATTAACTTAGAAATATTTTTTTAATAAATTCAGTTTACCTATTCTCCAGTAAGAAAAAGTGTTTTTTATGTATAATTTTATAAAATATAGATTTATCTAAAAGGGTATGAGTAAGCAATTCCCTAAAAATGTCAATTTACTAAAAAAATAAAATAATAAACCACAAGTTGATAAGAAGTGAAACAAGACAAAGATTTTATGTATTTACGAGCAAGTTTCGAGACCAATTCGCTATCATTCTGAGAACCTATGGTCAACTTCGCTATTTAGGCCTATACAATATTATATATACTCCAAACCCCTAATCTTCATTTTAATATACTCTATATTTATATATATTATACACATATATTAATATTTATTTTTTATAATATCTTAGTATGCATGGCTAATCGTTAATCGATACTCCGACAAAAGTAATTTTATAACTTTTCAATGTTTAAATGAGTGAGTGATTGTTTTTGTTAAAATTCAATAAATTTCGAGAGCCATAGGTTCTGAAGTAGAAAGCCAATTGCTTTGAAAATGTCGACGAAAATATTTAAATTTTTTTTATTATTTTCTGGTTATCTCGCAAGTAACATCATACCCATTGATCTCTTCAATAAACAGTAAATATAGCCTAAATAGTTTTTTTTTTTTTTTTTGCAGCGTGTGTTGCTTATCATAATTTGTTTCCAAAAAAACATAAAAAAGAATTTGTCCCGACCGAAGGTCAAAAAAATGATTTTAAACCCATAGCACTTTCCCTATCAAACATTCGTGGTGTAGGATATTCACACTGGATAAACAACCCCCCTCCCCCCTTCCTTCTGCTCCCACACAAACCCAAATATCTTGTTTGTTGTGTAATGCAAATCTTGATGGATAATAAATAAATACTCTAGATGTTGTTATAGTAATTAATATCTTGCTACCAGACAACATTTGAAAAAAAAAAAAAATAAATAAAATAAAATAATGATAATACAAACATGTAATGTTTTTCATTAATTTGTGAAATATGAAAAATAACTATCTACATGTATATCTATTATATAACAAATATTTAGTTTTCATTATTCTATTATAAAAAAATAATAATATAATTATAATTTTTTAAATAAGAAATACAAAATTTAATTTATTTATAAATTGAAAAAAAAGAAAAAAGAAAAAAAAAATAGAAAAATATTGTATGATTGATATTTTATTTGAATAAAAATATGAAATTAAAGAAATTTTTTTCTAGTTTTTTATTTTTAATTGTATTTATTTAACTCTATCTCTTTTTTATTAACAAAGGAATTACACTTGATAATTTGATGAGAAAAATGTTTTCCAGATCTTATTATTGTTTACCCCAAAATTTATATGCGTTTCAAATCCTTTTCTCTCCCTTGGGTTCTTTAAAAGGAAACCCATCACGTAGCTGTGTCATTTACTTTTCAAACTTTTCATTTTCAATTAAAACTTTTTTAGTTTGTTCAAAAAAAATTATTTTTCGATATGTTTATTTATTTATTTATTTTGTCCTTATATATATATATATTTTTTTTTTTTTGTAAGGTGATATATAAAAGTTATTTTAGACAATTATTTTTACAAAGCTTGTAAAAAAAAAAGTTTAACTTTTCGATAGATAAACTTTAACTGAGAACAAAAAGACGAAAACTGAAGTTGTTTCACTCCTCTAAATGGAAAAAGAGAGAAAAGGAAGACAAGACTAGGATGAAATTGAGTGAACAATATCACCCATTAGCTTTTTAGAAAAATTAAAAGGTCTTTTAATTTTTAAAGACAATAAAAAAAAGTAAAAAAATTATAAATAATTTTGTACAGATTAAATTTATTTTATTAACTTCTTTAATCCGGTAATTTGGGGTGGCTAAAGCAGAGGCGTGAAACTTGAGTAGATGAGTGTTTTTTACACTCATAAAATATGAACCCGTGAGTCACAATTAATTTTATTAAATACCAATATGGAATGAAAATTAAGTAATTATTAGAACAAAATTTACGGAATATAAAAGAAGCTATAAACTTAAAGTGAATAAAACTTGGACAAATTACAGGTGTGCTCCCATAAATTTTCATTCCAAAGATAAGAGAAACAATCAAATATCATTTTGTTACACATATACACCAAATACAGCATATAATAGTTTTAATAGAAAATATAGATCTACAAATTTTAAGTGGTAAGCTTTTATTAAATTTTCATTTTCAAATTAATTTTATTAGCACGGAACACCCCTAGATGTGATGAGGTCCAAATCTTTCTGCTTTGAGCTATCACCTTCAATTTAATGTTCAAATAGTTTTTTTTTTTCTACTCTACTTAATATCTCTAAAAACAAAATATTGAAAATGCTATTTTGCTAAGTTAAATCTGAATTTCATAAAGTAATCAATAAATAATACATAGCTGCCGAGAGTCATTCCGGGGCCCGGGCAAGGGCGGATATATGGGGATATAAAGAGGGTAATTTCCCCTCCTCCCCCCCGGGATTCGATAAAAATATATTTTTTTATTTTTTTGGGAATTAAGTTTTATTTATAAAATTTTTTAATACTTAAAAATTTGATTTGAATTTATATTTTGGTAAACAAATACAGAATGCACCTTTAAATTACCGAAAATAAGAAAAAAATTGTGTTGTAACGTTCTATTGATAATAATAATTTAATTTTTTTTATGGTTGAAATTTAAATGGCCCTAATAATGCTTTCGAGATTTTTGTCCAAATTCATATAGATTGTTGATTTATTATGTAGTTACGTAATTTTGGAAAGTCTTGTTTTAAGTCGGTCACAATAGTCTTCGGCGGGCTTTCCCACTTACCACGGGGCTGCGCTCCCTAGACCCCCTTACTCCCCTTTGGGGAGCAATTGAAAAATTTTAAAGTTTTAAATTTCCCCCTCTGACTTCAAGTTTTAAATTTTCCTCATTGACTCCACTTCCTCTGTCTCTGGCCAATCAACGAGAGAGAGTGGTAAACAGGAACATAAAACGGAAATCAGTGGCTATCGCTTTATGATATATTAATATATATATAGGATAGTCTCGGAAAATTCTATTTTTTTATCTCTTATGTCTTTTCTTTTAATAAAATTGTTAATAAAATTTAGAACCTTGAAGAACTCTTAAACTAATTAAAAAAACATTTAAGATTTTTTACAAACAATATAAGCTTGCAACTTTTTTAGTGTTTGCTTCTTTTAAAAATTCTCATTTTTTTACTTTTTTAATTAATAACCATCTTATATATAAAAAAAAGATACACAAACTGCTAAGTCTAGGCATATTTAGATTATATATGGGTCTACAGTATATTCATATTCTTTTCTCTTTACATTTTAGAAAATCCTGATATAATTACTTTTTTGAATTTTAATTATAAAGAAAAAAAATCTGGTGTGACTGGTTGCACAGCACACAACTTTCTCTTATCCTTGGAAGAAGAAAAAGGAAGTTGTGTTCTGTACTTGTCACACCAGATTTTTTTCTGTCGACATATAGGTCTATATTTAGTTTCCGCTGATACTTATATTAAAATTCAAGATTTAATTAAATTTATAAGTATGGAAAATATTTATATTTTTTACCATGGCAGCCATTTCTCCTAGCTTTAGGATGAAGTACAAGAGTAAAGCGTGCTTCAAAAGATTTCAAGGGCAAAATGAGAATAATGAGAAATACATTTTAAAGAGCATCTAAAAAATAATTGATTTATGTGTTTAAGCAAAATGCTTGGAGCGAATTTTGAAAAAATCGAAAAAAACTGAAAAAGTACATCAGTAAAGTACTAGTACTCCCATGTTAGTAGATTATATATTATATCTGTACATATACAAGCCACATTTTAAGTATTATAAGTAAGATCCATTTACCGTAAAGAAAATAAAATAAAAATTGAATTTTATCTCATGTCATGCTTGAGTTAATTATTAGAGCTAGGTTTTAAGAATTAATTCGAGTGAGATTACGGCATGTTATTTCATTCTCTTAGTTTATAATAAATTATCTCAGCATGTTATCACATTTTGGGGTTAAAGTAGATAATCTCCTTTGAACACACATCAACATTAACAAGCCCATCTTAAAAGTAATCCATTTCATTAAATTAATGTAACAAAAATAAAGAAGAGATTTTTTTTTTTTGTTAATTATTTTAGAACCGGTATGGATTTATATTATGGAATATATGGTATGGAATATATTAGACTAATATTATTTCCTAATCGCGAAGGTTGTTAAAGGATTGATATGGGGTCCAGAAGACAGACTACCAAAGACAGGCATATTTAAACTAGATTTATAAAAATCTGGTGTGACTGGCACACAACTTTTTTTACCTTCGGTAATTGAAAGTTGTGTTCTGTGCTTGTCACAGGAGATTTTTTTGTCGACATATTTTTAGTTTCTGACAGTAGGGTCCATTCGAATTTCAAGATGTAAAATTTATAAATATGGGAAAATATTTATATTTTGTTACCATGGCAACCATTTTTCCTATCTTTCCTATTAATTACAAAAGTAAAGTGGTCTTCACAGGATTTCATTTGAAAAATGAGAATATACATTTTAAAGGGCATCTAAAAAATAATTGATTTTTGTTTTTTAATCAAAATCTTTGGCACAAATTTTGAGAAAATCGAAAAGTAAATTACTAATACTCTTTGTTCAAAAGCTTCGTGTCACGTGCCATGGGGGTGCCTAACTTAAATATAAAATTTCAGCTTCCTAGCTCTTTTCGTTCTTGAGATATTTTGTTTACAGACACAGACAGAGCATGTCGCGAAAACCACTTTTTCAGGGGACCCAAAACATGAATATCCATCAAAATCTCGACATCGATTTTTTGACATGAATCCAATACTTTCTCTCTATATATTAACATATGGCCTATAGGTAAGAGAAAGTAAAAATTGGCTAACTCTTAATCAATCATTTTTTCCCTTTTTACGATAAAAGTCATGTGCTAAAGACATGGTTATACTATATATTAAAAATTACTTTTTTAATTATATCTGAATGATCAATCAACCTTTTAACATCCATCCTTTTAGTTGACGTACTTTTTACTTTTTTTTAAATAATGGATGGACTAAATTAGATAATAAAAATAAGCCTTAAGAAACTAGTCAATTTAAAAATTAATGGAATATATAGAAGTAAAAGTAATAATGATGAAATGGAAAGGGATAGTTATCTCTAAACTTGCTAAAGAGAAATAATCTAAAAGAAGGAATGAGATTAACTCAAGAACTAATTAAACTAACATTATAAAGATAATAATCATTGAAAGGAGTAAATTAAATAAATGATGATCATGATAATAATTTGCCCTTACTACTTATTATATAGGTCTATAGTGGCGGGTCAAAAAAATATAAACGGATAATTTTTTGTAAAATAATTGTAATTAATCTTACTAAGTTACTTTCTTAGAGTTATTTTTCAAATTAGAGAAAAAAATTATTCAACACAATGAAGAAATGAATGATAAAAAATAAATAATATTTAAAGATAAATTTGTATTAAGTAGCTTCTGTTAATAACATCTAAAATGTAATATATGCGAAAAGCCAAAATGTAATGGTAGATTAGTTATTCCATATGAAGAAAAAGTCATACCCGGTATAAATTCCATTTATAATAATACATGGAAAAAGTTATCTGTATCCCTCGTTCTCTCTTCATTCATTTTGCCAATAGAGATAAAATAAAAGCATTTAAAAAAAGAGGAGAAAAGTATACGCATATAAAATTTGAATAAATTACAACCAATTTTTTACGACATTTATTCTTCCCTCCTTAAATATGTCTATGTCTAGGTAGAAAATAAATTATTCGCCTTTTGAAAGATCTCAGTTAGTATGCAGCCCTGTGGCTTCTATGTTGGGAATTCGCCAATGAATCTTGTTTGAAAGCTTCATCCCTCTCCATATATAAACATTTAAATTATTTATTCACTCTCTAGGAAATTAGAAATGTTAGATACATTTCCTATAGGAGAAATTGTAACTTTAGGAATTAATAACTCAAAAAGTTATAGGAATTTCGGGATGAAAATAAGTTTTCTGTAATCCCTAGAACTGGGAGGGCCTTTTTGAGACGTGGGTCAAATTTTGTTCATTTTTTTTTAGTACGGTACTAGCTCGTGGGTAACTAATGCCCATTTGCGCCAAAGTTAAGCTTAAAAATTTTTAACTGAGTTTTTTTTTTAAATAAACATCTTTAAAATTAAATTGGCTTAACGGGTAAAAATGGTCGTGATTTGACGATTTAGAGATTTTTAATGTGCCTTTTTCCTTATTTTTATTCCCTGTTTTTTTATTCGATTATATGTGCTAAATAAATATACAGAAAGTATTGGATTCATGACAAAAATTCGATGTCGAGATTTTGACGGATACACCGATTTGAGTTCCCCTAAGTTCAAAAAAGTGGGTCCCGCAAATTGGTCTGTGGTGTGTGTGTGTGTCTGAAAACAAAATATCTCAAGAACGAAAAGAGCTAGGAGGTTGAAATTTTATATTTAAGTTAGGCACACCCCGTGACACGAATCTTTTGAACAAAATCAGCCAAAGAGTACTAGTACTTTACAGATCTATTTTTTCAGTTTTTTTCGATTTTCTCAAAATTCTCTCTAACGATTTTGATTAAAATTCAAAAATCAATTATTAACTTTGCCCATCAATCGTAGGTAAGGTAGGTAAAGTTAATGTAATCTTAAAAAAAATCTAAATTTTTCTGAAGCTGCCAAAATGCGTTTTGAGGTCCCGTGAATCCATTTAAGTAGTTATTGGAATGAAGCCTGTGTGGATGTGGGTCTGTGTGTGTATATGTCTGTGGTAATTTTTTTCGTCAACGAAAACTCAATAAACTATTTGTTCAATTGTTTTGAAATTTTGCACACATAAACTAGAGGTAGAGGCCAAGAACTTAAAAGCTTTTGGCCAACATCGGACTATTAGGGGGGGGGGTGCTCTAGGAGGGGGGCCAATATTTTTTCTTACATAACCTATAATTTTTTTTTATATATTCAGAAACTATACTCCCTACCGAGTAAAATTATATATAATATGATAAACATCGGACCATTAGGGGCGCTTTAGAGGGGAAGTACTTTCAAAATTGTTCACTAGTCGTTTCATAAATCTCGAGGTTGATGGCAAGCGAGTCGTACAAATTCAAATTCGAAAATTGGTTTAAATCCAAAGACAAAGGTTATTGAGTCAGAATTCAATGTTAAATTAATATATTGAAAATTTTGAATTCTAAGTGCTGCCTGAAACTAATCATATATAGACACAAAAATATGCTGTGACAAGCAGAGAACACAACTTTTAATTACCAAAGGAGGTAAGAAGAAGTTATGTGCTGTGCGATCACTTACCACAAGATTTTTTTAAGTTCTTTTTTGCCATATAAACTATTACATTATTTATTCAAATTAATTAGTAGCCAAAATAATGTGAATAACTTTTTGTCGCAAATTTCTGACCCCTAGAATAAGAAGCGAGACTTCTTCTCTAAGGCAGTATTTTGATTAAAATTATACTAATTTAACAGAGATTTAATTTGAGAAAATAGTTCCTTAATTAATTAAACATTCGTTAATTGAAATACTTCGAATACTTTGCTACTACATTGTTGTATTACTTTAGTGCATAAAATAGAAATAGAATAAAATAAAACGCTTTCTGCATACTTATATACAAGTGTATCACATATACTGACCATCTGTTAGCATAAATATATCTAACCATTTGATCAAATATGAACGAGTAAATCCTCAAATGAGTAAATCTAGATCGAAATATCTTACTTTTTAAATTTATTAAGCATCCAAATGTGCAACCTGTTTAATTAATTAATGAATATTTAATAAGCTTATTTAAAAGATTATGTATTTATAAGACTATATACAGTTCCTATTATTTTATATAGGCAGGCCTAAATAATGCAAAATATTTTATTAGTTCTATCATTTTTTTCACTTAATATAGTCCTAATTTATTATAAAGTGCCAATTATTATTACACCAACAAATTAGATCGGGCAATTAGAAAGGATCATCTTTTTTTAATCAAGAGAACGCCTAGGGGCTAGGCAACTAGTAGTGCAAGGGATGAGAAACGAAAGAGAAGAAGCAAGGAGATGTTTAACTCCTCCTTTGAATAAACACCAGAAGAAGAAATATGGAAAAGGAGTAGAACGTAAAGGAACGCCTACTTCTTCTAATCTAATAGAAAAATTTGAAAAATCACTGCGTGGCCACAAGTGGGGGTGAAGGAGGAGGAGTTTCTTTTTCTCCTTTATCCTTGTATTCGTTTACTCTACTGGTTGCCTAACTCCCTGGCGTTCCTATGATTTAAAAAAATAGTTTTGCATTATCTTACACATTATTTTTCTTAGTATTACTTTCTCTTACCAAAAATGTAATATAGCCTATAGTGAGAAAGTATTGCGATCATGTCAAAAATTCGATGTCGAAATTTTGATGGATCAGAGAAGGCAGGGATAAGAAAACTCTTTTTTTTTTAAATCTAATAATTTTCGTATACACTTTCTTATATGGATCCTGTTATGTAATGGTGTGTCAAAGACCAAACATCGAGTTTTGAGAAAATCAACAATAAAGTTTTTTGTTTACAGTGGATTATATATAATTTTTCTTGTCAATTGTGCAAGTAACATTAAATATAAATTTTTTTAGGACATATTTCATAAAAAATACTATTAATTAAAGCATTTGGAACAATATTCCGTGCTTAAATCATTTTTGAATTTTTTGGTCTTTGACACACCATTGCATAACAGGGTCCATATATAAAATTAAGTGCCAAGATGGTGATCATCATTTAGGTACCAGGACATGGGAGTTTGGTAGGAAACGAGAAGACTGACTGCGAAGAAGGGATCTGACTATAAATATATTTTGGAGATCTTAAACTAATAGTGACGGCAAAATTGAATAAGAAATTGGAAGAAAAATGAGAATATACCTGGTACAATACATTTGTTAAAGCAAATTTTGAATAAAATCTAAAAAACCAAGATAGTACATCAGTAAAGTACAGTACTAGTACCCGAATTTTCCCAAAGACAAAACCTATCGCAATTTCATATAGGTCCTGAAATGATAAATATTTAAAATTTGAAAAAAAAAAAATCGATAGAGCCGTTTTCGAGAACTGATGTGCTTACATATAAATAAGCAAACAAATGTACATTGCTCGTTTAATAGAATAAGATAAGATAAGGTAAATAAAATTAGATATTTATTAAAGCTTTTGTGGTTTATTATTATTATTGTTATGGTTTTTTTTAATTATAGACCACATTTGTATTAATTATTTAGTAAAAATATAAATACTAATAAATATTTATTACAAATGTGGTCTACAATTACAAACTCCCATAATAATACCTGTAATAAGATAAGGTACAAGTCGGATGAGACATGAAGAATATACTAGTAAATTGAAGGAAAAAAGAAGCAACTGTCAAGGTTCTTTCTTTTTAATCCTCATATAACTTTTCACCAAGTTTCTTTTTTTGGGGTTTCAAATAATAAAACAATAGAAATTGTCCTTTGGGAACCTGAAGCTCTTTTTAAGTTTATGTGAATTTGATAAAAGAATAGAATTTATATTTTTGTAAAAAATAAATATTTTATCCAATATACTCTATTTATTTATATAAGAGTTATCGGGAGAAAGAATATAGAATATTTTTTTTTAATTTTTATCAATGTATTTTTATAGGCCTATATATGATTTTTTTTTGGATGGAATTTCTGGGGACCCCCCCCCCCCCCCCCGCCTACCTACCGCCCTGATCTTGTCTATTTGTCAAAATGAGAAGTTTTTTCTTTTTTACTTTTTATTTTTATAATTAATTATTTTTTTATTATATTAGTTATTTATAAGGCCTATACTTTTAATACAATTTTATTTTAATATTTATTTGATTTTATTGTTTAATTTGAGGTCTTAGAGAAATTATCTTTCAAGTTTAATAACGAGTTTAGAAACTTGCTTTATTTAATTATAATGTACTATATAATGGAAAATGATAATTAGGATTAAAATGATTTTAATTCAACAAAATACTAGTACGACCACCTCTACCAAAATACAAACAAGGTTGGGATAGTGCAAAATGTGGTGAAGCCGATAAACGGCCACAAGAAAGCACAGTCCACCCCTTTCCCAAACTCCTTCCTACCTGTTCATAACTCAGGAACAACTAAATTGCCAGAGAGAAACTATTTTCATCCCAGGGGATTAAAATTAAATCGGATCGACAACCTTATAAACATTAAACGAGAGTGTGGTTGGCAAAAATTGAATTCCATGAAAGTATATCGAATAACAAATTCATATAAGTGGAATTTCAAATTCCTCTGATAAAATAATAAATTTATAATATCTAGTCGCGGCGCCCATCTTTAATGGTCTTCTTGATCCCCTCATATCTCGCTATCCGTAATTTTTCTCAGAGTTTTTTTTTTTAAATGTAGAGTGTCCATCTGATCTACTGCTCCGCTCTGTTTGACCAACTTCCTGTTGGATTTTTTTTTTTGGTTACCTATTATTAATTAGCTCTGATTTTTCTAGCAATGATTGATTCCCAATGCTTTACAAAGGGAAAATTTTCAATTTTCAAATATTTTTTGAGCCTCCCCTTTCAGATATTTTGCAAATCGTCTAATTTTCCTAGGCTCTCATTAATGTTCTACAATATATTTTGAAATTCCTAAGCTTAGCTGCTTAAATTGAACGTGACAGACAGACGAACATTAGCGAATTATTTACGTTTAAGCCTATAGATTTTTCTATAAATTCATGAATTGTTAATAATGATTTACTTTAGCCTATCAACAAAAAAATATTAAAATAAAGAGGGTCTTAAAAATATTTCCAAAATAAGTAGGCTAGAGAAGAAATAACTTTCCGTTTGATTAACAATTGAAGGACTCAGTGGAAGATAGTCATAAGCCACAAAACATTAGTTTCAAGATATTGACAAATTAAATTTAGTCTCAAATCTGTACATCAACCACTTAATTTATAATAAATTTCTTTATAAAAATTAACACTTGTACTTATAAAACTTATAGGCCTAGTAGAGAATGGAACATTTATTCGCCCTAGTTTATTGTTTAAAAGCATTTATAATAAACAAAAAAATCAAAATGGGCTAATTTCTTCAGAGGAAAAAAATTTGAGGTGAATACAGTTTTATTTATCAAGAAAAACACAATATTAGAGTATGAATAGGTCCATACTTGAATAAAAAAATAATATTTCAGTTGAAATTTGAATATTTGAAGGTTTATTGTTTCTAAATCCGTAAATTATCCGTCAAATATAAAAAAATTGATATTTTCTCTTTCGTCTCCTTGTAATTTACAATATTTTAGAATTAATAGAAGAATTATTTACAGAAAACACAATAAATGAGAAAGAATACATACATTTGATTTAATTAAACTTAAAGAAATTCCCCCACACCAATAGATATTTAACTTCAAATTGCTTTCAAATGATATTCTATCAAAGTATTATTGTTAATATTAATAGTTCTATTAATTAATTATTCTATGGTTATCAAATCTAACGTTATTACTTTCTCTTACTTCTATATATATGTTAATATACATATAGAGAGAGAAAGTATTGGATTCATGTCAAAAATTCGATGTCGAAATTTTGATGGATGTACACGTTTTGAGGTCCCCTGGATCCAAAAAAGTGGTTTTCGCGACATGGTCTGTCTGTCTGTCTGTGAACAAAATATCTCAACAACGAAAAGAGCTAGGAGGCTGAAATTTTATATTTAAGTTAGGCATGGGACGTGACACGAAGTTTTTGAACAAAATCGACCAAAGAGTACTAGTAATATACTGATGCACTTTTTCAGTTTTTTTCGATTTTCTCAAAATTCGCTCCAACGATTTTTTTTTTAATTCAAAAATCAATTATTTTTTAGATTCTCTTTAAAATGTATATTCCCATTTCGCCATTGAAATTTTACATCTTGAAAATCGAATGTACCGTATTGTCGGAAACAAAATACATATCGACACAAAAAATCTGGTGTGCCAAGCACAGTACACAACTTTCAATTACCGAAGGTAAGAGAGTACAGCACAGTACACAACTTTCAATTACCGAAGGTAAGAGAAAGTTGTGTGCTGGGCGCAAGTCACATCAGATTTTTTTTTATATTCAGTCAACTATTGTAAATTCAAGAAACTTCTTAGTGTGTTATTAAAGAGAGATATTTAAAGAATGCAATGGCATGAATATATTAAAAATGACAAAATGGTGATTAATGACTATATTCCACTAATATATAGATTAATACCCGGTTCTCTATAAAGAATAAGAGAAAACAAATGAGACTCTAAATTGATATTTTTTAAGGATAAGTGGCTTTCAACCCTCTTCTTGTTCCATCCATTCACGTAACATGATTCGTATAAAATGAGATTAGTTAGGTATTCAAAATATTAATTAATTAATTTTATTCTGTATCTAGACTTTATTTCTGCTTCACGATTATGGATGCGAACGAGAGATGATTTATTCAATCTGACGAAATTGAAAAAGATGGAAGTAGAAGAAATGACTTAATTCGTGATCGCCGTATTAATCAAGGTATCTTCTATACTATTATATAAAAGACAATCTCTGTCTGTCTGTCTGTCTGTCTGTCTGTCTGTCTGTCTGTCTGTCTGTCTGTCTGTTTGTAACGCATAGACTCCGAAACTACTGGACCGATTTTCATGGAGTTTTTTTTAATGGGTAGGGAATTTTCCGGGGGTGGTTTTAGGCTATCATTATATCGAATTAGGGGTAGGGAACCCCCCTTTTTGGGGGTTATCAATTACCCCATAGCAAAGCATTGGAAAACAGGATCTAACTCGCTTTATGAAAAATATATTTATCAAATCTTTAAAATGAAAAATAAAAACTCTTCCTCCCCCTAACAATTCGACATTTGAAAAGATTTTTCCGCTCTGCGCCCCCACCCCCCCCCCTAAAATTTTATTTTTTTTATTTTTCATTCGATTTTAATAAAATTTAAAATGATGCTTTCTTAGGGTGTAAATAATTGAAAAATGGTATTTTAGACCCCAGAAAGTTCAATCACCCCCCTGACCCCCCCCTTAAATTTATTTTTTATTCGATTTTAATAAAATTTAAAATGACGCTTTCTTAGGGTGTAAATAATTGAAAAATGGTATTTTAGACCTCAGAAAGTTCAATCACCCCCCTGACCCCCCCTAAAATTTATTTTTCATTCGATTTTAATAAAATTTAAAATGTTGCTTTCTTAGGGTGTAAATAATTGAAAAATGGTATTTTAGACCCCAGAAAGTTCAATCACCCCCCTGACCCCCCCCTAAAATTTATTTTTCATTCGATTTTAATAAAATTTAAAATGTTGCTTTCTTAGGGTGTAAATAATTGAAAAATGGTATTTTAGACCCCAGAAAGTTCAATCACCCCCCTGACCCCCCCCTAAAATTTATTTTTTATTCGATTTTAATAAAATTTAAAATGACGCTTTCTTAGGGTGTAAATAATTGAAAAATGGTATTTTAGACCTCAGAAAGTTCAATCACCCCCCTGACCCCCCCTAAAATTTTTTTTTCATTCGATTTTAATAAAATTTAAAATGTTGCTTTCTTAGGGTGTAAATAATTGAAAAATGGTATTTTAGACCTCAGAAAGTTCAATCACCTCCCTGACCCCCCCTGAAATTTATTTTTCATTCGTTTTTAATAAAATTTAAAATGACGCTTCCTTAGGGTGTAAATAATTGAAAAATATATTAATCAAATATTTAAAATAAAAAATAAAAACTCTTCCTCATAATTAATAAAAATAGATTTATCTGGACAACTCTTAGTCATATCCCGAGACGCCGCCCGCCAGGGTCTGCGGGGTAGGGTTGCCGAAGGCAACCCTACCGCAGCTAGTTTAATAATATAAAAGACAATCTCTGTCTGTCTGTCTGTCTGTCTGTCTGTTTGTAACGCATAGACTCCGAAACTACTGGACCGATTTTCATGGAGTTTTTTTTTAATGGGTAGGGAATTTTCCGGGGGTGGTTTTAGGCTATCATTATATCGAATTAGGGGTAGGGAACCCCCCTTTTTGGGGGTTATCAATTACCCCATAGCAAAGCATTGGAAAACAGGACTCTCGCTTCACGAAAAATATATTTATCAAATCTTTAAAATGAAAAATAAAAACTCTTCCCCCCCCTAACAATTCGACATTTGAAAAGATTTTTCCGCTCTGCGCCCCCCCCCCCCCCCCTAAAATTTTATTTTTTTTATTTTTCATTCGATTTTAATAAAATTTAAAATGACGCTTTCTTAGGGTGTAAATAATTGAAAAATGGTATTTTAGACCTCAGAAAGTTCAATCACCCCCCTGCCCCCCCCTGAAATTTATTTTTCATTCGATTTTAATAAAATTTAAAATGTTGCTTTCTTAGGGTGTAAATAATTGAAAAATGGTATTTTAGACATCAGAAAGTTCAATCACCCCCCTGCCCCCCCCCTGAAATTTATTTTTCATTCGTTTTTAATAAAATATAAAATTACGCTTCCTTAGGGTGTAAATAATTGAAAAATATATTAATCAAATATTTAAAATAAAAAATAAAAACTCTTTTTCATAATTAATTAAAATACATTTATCTGGACAACTCTTAGTCATATCCCGAGACGCCGCCCGCCAGGGCCTATGGGGTAGGGTTGCCGAAGGCAACCCTACCGCAGCTAGTTTAATAATATAAAAGACAATCTCTGTCTGTCTGTCTGTCTGTCTGTCTGTTTGTAACGCATAGACTCCGAAACTACTGGACCGATTTTCATGGAGTTTTTTTTTAATGGGTAGGGAATTTTCCGGGGGTGGTTTTAGGCTATCATTATATCGAATTAGGGGTAGGGAACCCCCCTTTTTGGGGGTTATCAATTACCCCATAGCAAAGCATTGGAAAACAGGATCTAACTCGCTTTATGAAAAATATATTTATCAAATCTTTAAAATGAAAAATAAAAACTCTTCCTCCCCCTAACAATTCGACATTTGAAAAGATTTTTCCGCTCTGCGCCCCCACCCCCCCCCCCCTAAAATTTTATTTTTTTTATTTTTCATTCGATTTTAATAAAATTTAAAATGACGCTTTCTTAGGGTGTAAATAATTGAAAAATGGTATTTTAGACCCCAGAAAGTTCAATCACCCCCCTGACCCCCCCTAAAATTTATTTTTTATTCGATTTTAATAAAATTTAAAATGACGCTTTCTTAGGGTGTAAATAATTGAAAAATGGTATTTTAGACATCAGAAAGTTCAATCACCCCCCTGACCCCCCCCTAAAATTTATTTTTCATTCGATTTTAATAAAATTTAAAATGACGCTTTCTTAGGGTGTAAATAATTGAAAAATGGTATTTTAGACATCAGAAAGTTCAATCACCTCCCTGACCCCCCCCTAAAATTTATTTTTCATTCGATTTTAATAAAATTTAAAATGACGCTTTCTTAGGGTGTAAATAATTGAAAAATGGTATTTTAGACATCAGAAAGTTCAATCACCCCCCTGACCCCCCCCTAAAATTTATTTTTCATTCGATTTTAATAAAATTTAAAATGACGCTTTCTTAGGGTGTAAATAATTGAAAAATGGTATTTTAGACATCAGAAAGTTCAATCACCCCCCTGACCCCCCCCTAAAATTTATTTTTCATTCGATTTTAATAAAATTTAAAATGACGCTTTCTTAGGGTGTAAATAATTGAAAAATGGTATTTTAGACATCAGAAAGTTCAATCACCTCCCTGACCCCCCCCTAAAATTTATTTTTCATTCGATTTTAATAAAATTTAAAATGACGCTTTCTTAGGGTGTAAATAATTGAAAAATGGTATTTTAGACATCAGAAAGTTCAATCACCTCCCTGACCCCCCCCTAAAATTTATTTTTCATTCGATTTTAATAAAATTTAAAATGTTGCTTCCTTAGGGTGTAAATAATTGAAAAATATATTAATCAAATATTTAAAATAAAAAATAAAAACTCTTTTTCATAATTAATTAAAATACATTTATCTGGACAACTCTTAGTCATATCCCGAGACGCCGCCCGCCAGGGCTAGCGGGGTAGGGTTGCCGAAGGCAACCCTACCGCAGCTAGTGTATTAATATTACTCTCATAATTCTTTTAATTTTAACATATTTTACCTATTAAAAAATTATATCAATTTATAATTCACAATAAATAATTGTAATTTGCATAAAAGTCTTAATTAAATGTTTGGAAATATTTATTGAACTTCGAAATTGATTAATTCATTCAAAATTCAATTATGTACTATATATTTTGATATTATCAAATCATATCCATACGTAAATATATGTTTGCATCTACGTATATCAAGGGTAAGTGTGTTAGTAAGGGATGAATAATTGGAGCGTTTTGAAAATTTCATTCAATTCATAATTTCAATAGAAATAGTAATATAGAATCTATTATGAACATAACACAATAGTCTATTAATTCACGAAACATATTAAATTTGTGGAGGCAAAATAGAATTAAATTTAAAATATTTTTAATAACATACCTGTTAAATGAATTCAAAAGAAATTTACTTACTGTAGCACAAGACTGAATTTACTTATTGGAAAAGATCTCAAGAAAGAAATTGGCCTGAATACTTTAAGTTGAAACTTCCTCTCAAAAGTATTTTACTAGTTAAGGACAAAATAGAATTTATTTAGATTTTTTTTTTTTTTTTTGTTAATTGATTATGGAAAAAATAATTAATTATGGAATAACGGGTGTCGTTTAAATAGTTAAATGGCCTAAGTTACCAAAAAGGCTGTGTGTATGTGTGTGTGAATGGGAAAAAAGTGTGTGTGTTTTTAAAAGAAAAAAAAATAAAAAGAAGCACCAAAACAACAAAATTCTATGAATTGACATTTGTATTATTAAATAACTTTATGTTTTTATTTAATCAAAATGAAAACAGCCCACGGGGCTTGGAGTAGTTGGTAGCGTGTCTACCCTCTATACCGAACCCGCGACACCGAAAGTTTCGGCTACTTTTTGGCCGAAACCGGAACTACGGCCGAAACCATGATTTTTGGCCGAAACCGTAACCGAAACCGAATATTCGGTCGGTTCCTACTGAAAATATAAAATTTGAATTACTTTTGCTCATTTTATTTTAATATCAATAACTATTGTATGTAAAACTTACTTAAAATTCGAAACTTACTTATAATCCGAAAAAGCGTATGTTTTTTGGACCTCCCCTCATAGCCCGTCAATACTCACCAACATTAAAAAAAAAATATTAGTTTTCATATTTTGATTTTATCACTTAATGAAAATTTACTTATTTTTGAAATTTTCTTGAAGACTTCTCTTTTTTATTTGCACTTCACTACACGCATTTATAAAATATATTACAAAAAAATTCATTAAAAAAAATGAGTTTACAATTTTAAGAAAATTTAATATAAAAATGCAGAAAAAATTGTCAAATTTGATCATCCATCACAAGTTCAAATAAACAGTGGAGAAGCTAACTCTCAAAGGGCAAATTCCAGAAGGGGTGAGTTTAATTTTTTTTAATTTACTTACTGTGTAGGGCTATATCAAAAGCTCCAAAACAACAAAATTCTATGAGTAGATACCAATAGATGATAATGACACACTCTTAAGCCAAAATGTTTCCTTAATTTCTATTATTAAATAAGTTTATGTTTTTATTTAACCAAATTGAAAACAAGAAGGTCAAAGAAATACAAGTCATCTGAAAAATATAATATTTGAATTAGTTTTGCTCATTTTATTTTAATAACTATTGTACCATTATATGAAATTTACTTACTGAAATTAGGCGTAGGCCTAATATTTAATCTTGAAGACTTCTTTTTCTTTCAAATAAAACAAACCAAAGTTCGGAAATAATTCAAAATTAATGTTCTTCACGAACAATTATTTTTATTATTTGCATTAATAAGAAAGAATATACAAAATTACAAAAAAGAATTGTGGTTTATAATTCGGAAAAACCGTCAGTCGGGTGTCTGAAATCATATCGTGAGAATGAACGTGATTTTTTGGATTACGAGTAAACAAGAGACTAGGGGGCTTCAACAAAGAGATCTTACCTAGCCTAATTAAAAATACGAAGGAATTGTAATTGTATATACCCGGTCCCCACCATCAGATCGGCGGGGCCCTCGGGCCTGTCCCTGGCCTTAAGGGTATGCGTTATTTACATCCAGGCTATTCCTGGAAAAACGACATCCCTCCCTGACTCTCGTTTACCCATAGAGCCACCTCAAACCCAACCTCACTGCAACAAAAACATCAGACTCCCTTTGCGTCATAAAAAGACGTCTTTGCGCAAACACAAGAACACTTGAGAACCTGGGCCTCAAACTTTCAATCATATCTGACCGCATCTCCTTATGCACCGTTCATGGAACAAATCAACGAGAATATAATTCATTTTACCTCTCTATTGGATCCTAAATACAAATACAATCAAGGAACCCTAATAAAACAAAACGAACTAGCTAAAGATAAGAGAAGGCACCTGAAGATATTAACAACGACGAATCTCCAACAGAGGCCTAAATTGAAGAATATTCTCGTTGATTTCTACACACATCTTCATGAAGAGTAGCTGCAAGTTCAAAAATAAAATCCCTATCGTTGGCATGGTGCATCCTTCCCACCCTCTGTATTTAAACTATTAAACTACAATTTAAGGTGTGAAAATGAATTTTCAAATTATAGATCGAAAAGTAAATACATTTAAATTTGTATTCGTATATCACACCTTAGGTTCTAGGTACCAAGTTGATGATGTCCCCGATGCAGGAGAGATAGGCATCCTCGATGAGGAGGAAGTCTAATCTAATTTTATTAAAATTAAAAAAATATTAAGTTAAATTTTTAGCAAAAATCTTTTATAAAAATTTATATCAAATTTTTGAAAACTTGTTTAATGAATGGTGATTTAGGTAAAAAGTCGGAGAGCCTGAGTAAAGCCGAATGAGCTAGGGCGCCTATGTCGGTATCGAGGGGCTCCCCCCTTTGCTCCCACTTGGATACGCCACTGTGTAGAAGGCGACCCAGGACATAGAGCTGGCAATTAATAAATTTGGGTTTGGGATTACCTTTCTCTTCGAACATTTGCTGCAGCCGAACAATGCCTGTCTTTTATTTATTTATTTATTATTTTTTTTAAAAGGTCATTTTCGGCATCTCAGGCTATTTAGACCCCATCCCTATTTATTTCAAATGATTTGTAGTCATACCATATGAAATAAATTTTTCTCGCCTCCGACGGGAGGCGAACCCAGAATTATAACGGTATATTTACTAAATTAATAAATATTTGATGGCCATAGGTCCTGAAGAAGGGAGCGATTCGTTCCCAAAACGAAATAATTTCTTTTTTTTTTTAACACTCACACTTTTTTCTCATTCACACAGTCTTTTCGGCAACTCAGGCCAGATAAGACTTACGATATCCTTTATTGATTAATATACATATTTGTAGTCCAGGCATTCTTATTTAAGTCTTTTGGTCCATCCAAATGGCTTATATAAAATCATAGGACTGCCTGGGGTCCGAACCCGAAACTTTTGGTATACGAGGTTAGCACGCTAACCCCTACACCAACCCCGAGGGCCTAAAAGAAAATTATTACTGTGTATTCAAATCTAGTGCCTGCTTGAAGATTTGTTTACAATGAGAATATATAAATGCAAAGAGTACATAGATATTTCTCTATGCCCCCGAGTTTGGCGTAGTAGGTAGCGTGCCTACCTCCTATACCAAACGTCGCGGGTTCGGACGCAGGCAGTCCGATGATTTTATTTAAGCCATTTGGATACCCGATGGCTTAATTAGAAATGCCTGAACCCAAAATATATATATTAATTACAACTCAGGATTCGCAGGGACTTTGCAGCCAGGAGATTAAATAAAAAAATCTTTTATTTAATTTTTAATTACAACGGTTATCGTCTAAAGGCTTAAATGGCCTGAGTTGCCGAAAAGACTGTGAATGTGTGTGTAAGTGTGAGTGTGAAGGAGAAAAAGTGTGAATGTTTTAAAAAAAGAAAATATTTATCTATACATTTCCTATGGAAGAAATCGTAATTTTAGAAATTAATAACTCAAAAAGTTATAGGAATTTCGGAACCTGAGTCTTTTTCCGGTACTCTCCATAACGACCTCTATAAGACTGCAAAATTTCGTTTCAAAATTCCAACGCCAAGTTGGTCAAACAGAGCGTGAAAGACGGACAGACGGACACTTATATAAGATAGATTTTATATCTTGAATTATAATATATCGGCGGAAACTAAATATATGTCAACACAAAAGATCTGGTGTGACAAGCACAGTACAAAACTTTCTCTTAGCAAGGGTAAGAGAAGGTTGTGTGCTGTGCGACAGTCACACCAGATTTTTTTTATTTTCATGCAATAAACGACATTTTAGTCATTAATAGGCAAAGGTATATTTATTCGTGCTACAGGAAATCATTTTGGAAAAAAAAGTCGAAAAGTCATACCCCTAATGGTCACAGAAGCAGAAAGATCAAAAAAAATCTGGTGTTCCAGGTCCTACAGCACACAACCTTCTCTTATCTTCGGTAATCAAAAGGTATGTTTTGTGCTTGTCACACCAGATTTTTTGTGTCGATTAGTTTCCAACAGTACGGTACATTTGAATTAAAGTTGTAAAATTTATAAGCATGAGAAAATATTTATATTTTGTTACCCTGGCAACAATTTCTCCTATCTTTCTTATGGAGTATAAGGGTAAAGTGAGCTTCAAATAATTTTGAGAGTATAATGTGAATATACATTTTAAAGAGCATCTAAAAAATAATTGATTTATGAAATTTAATCAAAATCGTTCGAGCAAATTTTGAAAAATCGAAAAAAAACTGAAAAAGTGCATCAGTAAAGTACTAGTACTCTTTGGCTGCTGATTTTGTTCAAAAGCTTCGTATCACATGGGGGTATCTAACAAAATATAAAATTTCAACCTCTTAGCTCTTTTCGTTCTTGAGATATTTTGTTCACACTCACACAGACTCACAGACAGGCCATGTAGCGAAAACCACTTTTTTGTACTCAGAGGACTTCTAAATGTGTATATCCATCAAAATCTCGAGATCGAATTTTTGACATGAATCCAATACTTTCTATAAGCTTATATTCAGGGGCGTATATGAAATTTTTTTCGGGGGCCGAACTCAAAAATTTTTCTGAGGAATTTTTTTTTAGAACTAAATTGTTTTTCACACTAAATTTTTTGCGGAACATTTTTTCTTTTGCGGAACCAAAGTTTTCCATCCTGCGGAAAAATTTGTTGTGCTGATGTCTGTATATCTCTATATATGTATATATGTGTTTGAGAAATTTCGGGGGGCCGGGCCCCCTGGCCCCCCTTTATCGCCCCTGCTTATATTAACTTATACAAAGTAGGTAGGAGGAGGCAATGGCTAAGCTGGCTAAGCTGAGGATTACGGAGTCCGAAGTCTCAACACGACTCGGACTTGCCGCAAATAATTCAAACATCCTGCCGAAGTCTCCTCTTAGGGTAGGAAAGGGGAATAGCCCCACCGTGGTATCACAAAGGGTCTAATTGGCAAATGATTTGCAAACCCCCCCCCTCCCCCATGGGACCCAAGCCATGACTAAATATTTAATACAAATTATATTTCACATAGGGTAAGAGAAGTTAAAATATAATAATTTACTCTAGCTAAAAACACAAACCAAAATGATTTATAAATACCTTAAAATAATCTTAAATTTTTGAAAAAAATTTCTTGATCCCCCCCCCCATCAAAAATTTCTGGCTACGCCAATGGAAGGACGAATAAAATGTGACGTCTTAAGGAAATAAAAATAGATGTAAATTAAACGGGTTTTAAGTGTGTTCCTTTTCTGCTAATGAAGATATTAACATAACACAGACCCCGAAATTATATTTATATTTATTAATATATCATTAATACAATATGCAAATAGTATATATATATATATCGGTTCGGGGACTTTTATCGCTCATCCGTGACATTATAAATGAGAGTTCGTGACAGATAAGAAGTGTTGGTAAAAAAAAATCAGAGGAGGATTCATACATTTCTTTTTGATTTCGGTTCCATAGGCGTATACTGTGGGTTTAAAAATAAGGTCAGACCATTTAGTAGCGTGTTGTATAATTTTAAATAAGAAGTAGGCCTAACAATTCCTTCACTCCTTTTAAACACTACGGTATATTTTAATACATTTTTTACTTTCTCTTACAAAATGAGAATATACATTTTAAAGAGCATCTAAAAAATAGTTGATTTATGAATTTTTAAAAAAATCCTTGGAGGGAATTTTGAGAAAATCGAAAAAAACTGAAAAAGTACATCAGTAAAGTACTAGTACTTTTTGACCGATTTTGTTCAAAAGCTTATTTTGAGATTCTTCAAAGATACCTAAGTTAAATATAAAATTTCAATCCGGTAGCTCAATTCCTTCATGCTAAAAATCTGTCCACACACACACAGACATACACACACACACACACACCCCCACACACACACACACAGAGACCAATTTGCG